>JBCAUG010376371.1:2085-16598 GCA_038406175.1 Haplosyllis leylae
ATTTCCCTACCGGGGGGGAGGGGTGGGGTGTAGGAAGGACAGACTGAAAAGTTTTTGGGCAAAAAGTATACAAACATAATTTGTCCCTGGAAACTAAAAATGGTTCGCCGTACACAGTGTACGCGGAACCATAAACAGTTATTTGAAAGTTTCTGGAGAACTATGTCCATTTGATTGAAAATTTAGTTGCAGTTGCAGTAGGTGGCACACAGGTACACTTTCAGAAAGCATGAGAGTGTAAGAAATGTGTGAATTAATTATTTGTGGTCGTAGCACTTGACTGCTTCCAAACACACAAATTGCAAGCGATGTTTTAGTTCAGCACTCAACATTGCAAGTTGCCTTCGAAAGCAAATGTAAATGTCTTTGGTAGGATGTCACTGTCTTTGTGAACGAGGTATTTTACTCCGGCAGGGAAAAGTGAGCGAGGTTTTTTGGAATCCTATTTGTAGGTTATATTTGTAGGCGTATATTTAAGCGTATCCAAAGATATTCCTACATACATGATACACAATTTGTATACTTCTGATCATCTTAAAAAATAACCCTAAAAACTTTTGTTATTTCATTTTCCTTTCAAAACTGAGTTAAATAACTGCCTAGAGTGCCATTAGAATCTGCAGCTTGCCTTTTGCGCTGTGACTTCAATGGGGCATTCTGGGCTCCTTTTGTGGTCTCAGCTGGTCACTGTACAAAGAATCCACTCTGAGGTTCGTATTCCTCTTAGTTTGAGTACTTCCAATCATTACTGCCTGCTTGGTTGTGTCACAGGCTACATGAGGCCTAGAGCTTTTCGCGACCAGGAGATGCCCTTTAATGAGCCACAAACACCTTGCTGTTTTGTTGAATCACAGTTTATTGCCTGTCTTTCAGATTTCAACCATTTAAAGACACAGATTTTGTACAGTTGGCACATATTTGAGCTATTTGTTTCTAGCACAGTATTCTCAGAGGGTAACAAGCCTCCACTGAGCTAAAAGATAAAGAAGATGACATGTTCACACAATGTATCAACAAATATTGGTCAGAATGCTTGGCTACAATCAGGAGTACCATTGCAACAAACAAGCATGCAGTTTAAAGCAAGTTTACTCCTGAATGGAAAACTATGCAAATAATGTGAATTATGACAAAATATTGGTATTTCTACATCAGATTCACACCAGCTCCTTCAGTCCATATACAAGCAAGCTATTTAAGGAGTTTTGTTAACAAATACAATGCATTCATACTAAGAGTCATACAAGCAAGCTCCTTCTACAACAAAAATGACATACAAACAGACAGACCAACCATTTGGTTATTCACATTAGCTCTTGAAAGTGAATGCATTCACACAGTCAACTCAGCTCCACACAAGACATGAAATAACTATAAAAATAACCAAATCCTACCACTGTCACAGGAAATCCCTGTGAATACTTGAAAGAACACCATTTAAATAAAATGCACATCACCTGTAATGCCAGTGGAAACCACATAAAGGCATTCAATTAAAGTAGAGTTGACTGGAAGAAGTTTGTATAAATTTTGACACAAAGGGTACAGATGTTTAAACAGTACCAAGACCCACAAGCAACTGATGTCCCCAGGCCTGGAGGAGTACAGGGGCACCTGAGCATCCAATCAGAGCTAATGAAAAAGTATGGGGAAAATTGATATGGATCTGTGTCAAGTTGGTGCCTGGATTACTACACAAAAATCTACAAACTGGCTAGTCACATTAACATTCACAATAACTGTGTCATTCATGCCCAAATAAGGAGATTCAGTCCAGTTCAAGGCTATGAACTTGACCTGACCTTGATCTGTCAACCAATTACTTCTATGGACACATTTGGCACCTCGTGTTGCAAACAGTGCTTGATTGGCTGGGGAAATCCCACCAGATTGAGGCTGAATGACATCATTCATATGAATGACCTTTTCTGTCCAACAGTCACAAACCCTAAATTAACAAGCCAATTGAAGAAATAGCCAAAACTGTTCAATTGAAAGCCAAACTGAAAGCCAAAAGCTAATATTAAATGATACTGCTAATGGTTGCAGTATAAAAGAAAAATAGACAGATGTATGACCATAAACAGCATTTGTAAATTTTGTTCACACTATGACAATTGACTGGTAAAATATTCTCTGTGCAAAGTGTTTTTTTGTGTGCATGAGTGTAAAACTGAGTGGCAGGGCATCAAGTGTATCTTTATATCTTCAAAATTCCAGATTTTCCCCGTATAAAATGGGTTATTTTAATCATTTCTATCTACTTTTATTAGGTGGTTTAAGTTTACACTTAAACCACCTTATAGCATCACGGATGGCAAGTTCTTTTCGGCAATTTGAGACACTTCCCATTGGAATTATTTTGTCAAATTTGGACTCAAGACAGCTTGAGACATCTCTTATGACATCTTATTGTCAATTTTGAAATTTGTCAACTTTTGGTGACTCCAGGACCGTTCGAGTATTTTGCCCAAAATGGGGTACCTTCAGAAAATCAAAGTTTTCTTGATGAAGGAGTGACAACTCATTAAAATGTCTCGGGGTTTTAGGTGGCCAGATGACTAGGCTGTAGGATGGTACCATTTTTGGAGGGGTGCAACACACTTAGGGGGGGTGCCACAGGGCATCAAAAATAAAGGATGCATTTTTAAAAATTTTTTGACACATTTGCGGCAGCTTAAAGGGTACTGGAGATTCACCAATTTGATCAAGAATCAGGCCATAGGTGTAGCCTAGTGTGTTTTAGGTGCCCTGGTTTGGATTTTGGAATATGTCACTGATTGGCCATTTGGTGGGCTGATAAGTGCTGACTTTTGAAATTTTTCGGCATATCGAAAAGTTCACGAATTTCTAGAGTGAAGGGTATTCAGAATTTGGACTCAAAAATTTGCAGGAAGGTGTCAATCTATCTAACTCGGTTTAGGCAACATTGAGGATTTTTTTTTCTCAGTCCATCTCTGAGCTGTGGCCATTCAAGGAAGTGGCTGTTTTCAGGCTGAAACATAAATTGTCCATTTACAGCATGAGGGGTCAATGGTAGGGGTCCAATGTCATTAATGATTTGTAGGGGACCTTTTTAGCTGCCAAATGGTATCTTTTGAGAATTTTTGTGATTAACGGTTTTCTTGTAAATTGAGATTGTGTGAATTTCTTTTGATTGGCTGCTGCTTGTCTTGTACATGGGTTGGGAGGTCAAAACTGATATGAGTGATCACTTTAATGTTTCTCTAAGGGTATGTAATGTCAAAATGAAATAATTATTACTGGGGCGGAAACAGGGAATTTTTCCGAGAATGTACATATTAACAGCATGTAGCATCAAGTGATTTAAATTATTTTTGACAGAGGCAGAGGTAACCACCTTCCCTAGCTGTTTCAATAAGATTTTGGCCAAACCTAGTAGATCTAGATTTGGCACATGGGGTTATACATGTTCCATGTACCACTCCATGTATCTTAGCTAATACTGCATGGAACCTTCCCAAAATGCTACTGAACATTCTTTATCTTAAATTAACATAATTTATGCTAATTAGGAGGTCTGCTGGGGCATTTTAAGTGGTATTTTTGCTGATTGAACATATACCATGTTTGCACATAAACATGCATATAGAGGTCAATTCATTTTGGGTGTTTCTGGATAGAATTGGGAGGGCTTGCCCAAGCATATGAAAGGTACCATTATTGTCTACTAATAACCAAAAGGACGGGCTGAAATATTAAGATTTGAAGGAACAGGAGCCATTTAAAAATTTGAAGTGACAGGGATTCTCCATCTTGGCTTCTTCCTCATTAGATATTCATGCCTAATTATATTTGTGGGAATCCTGTGATTACATTATTATGATGTCACGATGCTATTTATAGTAAACAAAAATTGACAAAGAAGGGAATCCTCAAAAATAATGTCCTCCACTTTGGAAATTAAAATCCTCATTACTCAGCTGTCTGTTGATATCTCTCTCTGATTTTTTGGCTATTAGTAGACAATAATGGTACCTTTTATATACCTGGGTGGGCCCTCTCTCTGATTTTTTGGCTATTAGTAGACAATAATGGTACCTTTTATATACCTGGGTGGGCCCCCAACTCCATGTATAAATTATACCCAAACTGGCCCACCCTAGAACAGGTTGGAACCAATGGTGGAACCAATGTGTTGGAACCAATTGAAATCTATGAAAAATTATTTTAATTCAAGCCATTGTGGAAAAACTACTGTATATTTAGATAGAATACATCCATATCTATTTCTAGTTAAAATTTGGTTCAGATCAATGCAGTATTAACAGAGATATGCTCATGGTTCCAATAAGTGGAACCAATGTTGGAACTAATATTGGAACCAATGTAGAAACCAATGAGCAAGTTGTCAGAAAGATGTCAAATGTCAAAATATCAAACACCTGGACTATGCAAGAGGGTCACAAAAAAATAATAAATTGACATAATGAGGTTCACACATATTGACGTCAATTTTGACATCACATATGATGTTCATTAAAAACCCTCAAAATGTCCACAGAAAGTATTTTTGACCAATTTTGATGACTTGATATGTGACATCAAAATTGACGTCAATATGTGTGGACCTCATTATGACAATTTATTTTTTATGTGAACCTCATACATAGTCCACATGTTTGACTTTTTGACATTTGACATCTTTTTGACATTTGACATCTTTTTGACAATTTTACATCTTTTTGACATATTTTTAACCACCTCAGCCCGTCACAGAGCTTTTTTTGTTAAAAAATGTAGACTTTTCACATGGTTGGTGATAATTACTGTGGACAATTTCCATACAAATCAATCAGCAGTTATCAAAGTGTGACAATACTGCCTAGTGACTTTGGATAATCATTGGATATTTCAAGTAATGTTATTACAAAAGGATACCATCCCATGCTGAGCAACTTTGGGATCTGATTGGATAACTTTCTAATGAATGTGAGGTAAATAGGAAATGGCGACTTTGAGAAGTGGGTCAATACTTTGATCCAGAGATGTTATGTGCTTTCACTAGCAGAACCAGGATAAGACATGACTCGGGTGCCCGAGTCTGGAAGGAAGATACAGTAGTTGTCTCCTTGTGTTTCTTTAGTTTTGTGCTAAATTGTTACAGTGCTATCTTCTTTTCCCCTCTGGTTATGGAATCCCCATGTCTTCAGAGGGTCCCGTCTTGCTCATAATGCCCGTGAGGGTAGGCAGTCGGACTTTCCACTTTTCTGGCTGACAGAGAATTTTCAACATTCTCAAATGGCCTCAATGATTACAATCTCGTCATTGTTTTCATTACTTTCTTTTCACTGCAACTCCCGGGTCTGACTTCACAACAACGGTACCCATCTCTGGTTTTCCGCACAGGCTGACACTACTACCTGCTTGCAGGTGCGCATGTGCAACTGATGACGGTCCTGCCGCAATCTGTGGTAGGCCTGTTCTCATGAACACAAACATCTTGCTGTGAATTCTCACAGATCGGGCAACTGACGCAGGTCCCGTGATAAATTCATGTTGGTCCTGTGCTCAGTTGTTAATGGTCTTGTGGTGAATGACTCAAGACACATTGGGTACACGGCTTCATAAGAAGCCACACACATGTGCTTATTGGCCTGAGCTATGTTTACTCATAGCTTGGTATTACATAACTCAGCTCATGAGTTAGCTCATGAGTTGCATCCCCATGCAATAGGCCATTCCTTTGTTGTACCTTGCGTGTGTGGCAGCATTTAAAAAGCCATGACACTTACAATCTCTTCATTATTCTTCAGATTGCATTCAGCACATGAATATTGCGATCAGTACCTGTGGACACTCCCTGGAGATACCGGTGCTGCAGCTTATTTTCTTCGGATGGTGAATATTATTTCACAATAAATACCCGGGCAATTACACATAAGTAGACTATCTGCTTAACTGAATATAATTTTGCAATTTAAATTTAAAACTTCTTGTGGCAAGTCCAACTGCAGAATTATGTGCGTTAATCCCACAGGGTAAAATAGGATTGCCTCCGCCTCGTGGAAATCTTGTGCAAAATTTAGTCAATTTTACCGAACTCATAGTTGAGTGGATGTTGGTAATCACGTACTGAACTTTCTTTCTCTCTTTGTCCATACAGGTAGCAAGACAGCTACGGAGATGGCTGGAGGTGGCGAAAAGGACAAGGCAGATGAGAAATCTCATAAGTACTGAGTACAATTATACAATCACCACAAGTCCATTGAATATAGAACATCTGTTCTAATTGTCACCACAAGACAGTTGACTAATCCCACATATACAAATAATGCAAAATTTATTTAGAGTGTGTCCTAATTAATGGTGACAAGTATCTAACACACACTAGATGATCAGTTTCACCTTTGTATCTGCTCTTAGGTCGTGATCTCGAGAAACACATAGAACAGATGGAGAAAGACAACCGCAAAAAACAGCAGGAACAGGAGGACTGTATTAAACAGCTGGAGGTGCAGCTCACAGGGAATCCCTCCCCCCTTCGGATGCAGAGCTCAAGAAACTGCAGGAAGATGTTGACCACTTGCAGCGAGAGAAGGATTCGGCCCAGGCTTCAGCTGAGGCAGCAAAGCACACAGCTGTGCAAGAAAAGGCGTGAGCTCGCAAGGCTGAAGCAGATGCCAAGGCAGTGGTGGTGAACAATCCAGCATTGGCTCTCATAAGCTCGTCCATCGAATCTGGTTTCAAACGGATTCGTGATGACAGTAGTGCGGCACCATCACACAAACGTGAGTTCAATTTTCTTGGTCAATTGATTGATGAAGTTTACCACATAGACTGCGAGGGTATTACATATTGTCTCAATGTAAAGTCAGCTGTGTGTGAAGCTATCGCAGCAAATAATTTTATCTCACTTGGGAAATTACTGCATGACATGGCAGAGGGGGTACCCATGAATAACTCAGACACAGATATGAAAGATGAAAATTACTTAAAAAGAAATGTGCCCCCACCGCTGGAAAACATCAAATCACTGATTGAGCTGATCAGAAGTTTGCATTTGTTTGCCAGTTTCTATCTACAAAAATACCCAGCCAAAATCACTAGTTTCTGTGACTACATACTGTTCCTGATCAATTATGCGTCAGATTTAAATATTCAGGGTCTTGTAGCATTGGACCATCTAATGAGATAAGATTTCACATTACATCCTGAATGGAACTGGTCACAGCACCAGTCAGAGAACACCCGTACTAGGGACAAAATTATGTCCAAATCTAGGTACAAGGGGAATTGTCTGAACCTGGACCAGGTGGGCAGTGACAAAATTGATTGGGGAAGAAATTTCAGTTCCCAGCCGAATCAGGGCAAATGCAAGGAAGTTTCTGATCAGTACAATCCGCGGCCCAAACATAAATTCACTCCTTAGGAGATGGCAAAGCAAATTTGTAAGAAATATAATAGTGGAGTATGCTCTTGGGGAAAGAAATGCTACCAAAAGCACCTTTGTCAGAAATGTAAAGGTTTACACAAAGCGACCCAGTGTACTGCCTCAGACAACAATAATTCATTCAAGTGCCCTGCGCAGTGTGAACCCACTGTGGCATAATTTTCTATAAAATTGTTTCTAGCAGTAGATATGATTACAGTTGTAGTGTAGATTGTCAAATAGTCAGAATTTGTTAAATTACCTAGAGTGTATTTAGGACATGCAGCAATATGAGAAGTGCTGGTCCGAAAGACTTTAACAATGTGCATAGCAATGCTGAGTATGTTTCCATTGTATATTACTTATTTAGTCAATAAAAAATATTAAAGGCAAATTATGGTATTTGTCTCACTTAGGTTTCAAGTACAAAATGCTGCAGAGGATAAAGCCGGACAGGCTGCAGTATTACTTGCATGACCACCCAGACAGGGTACTTGTAGACTTTGTGGTCAGTGGATACAAAAATGGCTTTGAGCTGGGTATGAACAGATTCCCAAATCCCAGAGGAATGTGCCAAAATGGTAGAGAAGTCCGGCACAATCCAAAAGCAGCACAAGTGCTGGTGGACGAAGAAGTCTGATTAGGTCATGTGCTGGGACCTTTTGACGATCCACCTTTTGATAATTTGGTGTACTCACCCATAAATTTAGTTCCAAAGCCAAATGGAAAATTCAGGCTTATACATGACCTTAGTTTCCCATTCAAATCAGATCAAAGTGTTAACAGTTGCATACTGGAGGAATTTACTTCGGTACAGTACCATCACATAGACGAAGTGATTGAAATGGGCATAGCCCTGGGCAGAAATTTATGGGCTGCACGCGTGGATATTTTGATGGCATTTAGGAATCAACCCATGGCCTATTCACAGTTGAAATAATTAGCTTTTTTGCTAAATGGCAAAACATATTTGAATTCAAGTCTAGCATTTGGGGCAGCAAGTTCGTGTTTTTTGTTTGAAAAAATTGCGACCCTATTACAGTGGATAGTGTCTAACGAGACTGGGTGCTATTGGCTGTCACATTTCCTTGATGACCTTCCCATGTTAAATAAGACCTGTACCTCGCTACAGAAATTCATGCAGGACTTTTATGACAGCATGGCAGATATCGGGATGCCCATTGCCAAACACAAAACCTTGGGTCTGACACAGATTTTGGAATATCTGGGATTGGTGTTGAATTTCGTATTGCAGACAATACAAATTCCTGAAAATAAATGATTAAAGTGCATTGCAGCAATTGATAGACTATTGTTGTTGAAGGGTAGAAAGGTCACAGTCAAAATGATACAACAAACCGCGGGTTGTTTGAATTTCATTTGCCAAGCAATGCCAGCAGGCAGGACATTCATTCAAAGTCTTTACAGACTGACAAGAAATAGTGATGGGGGTCGCACGAAGGCGGGTCACCATAGAAGGTTGAACAAGGAAAGTATTGTGGATTTGGAAATGTTCCGAGAGTTTCTGATGGAACGGGCAGACCCATTTGTGAATAGCATTCCATTCTTGAACAAAGTAAAATAGAACTACACAGATCTGGAGTTCTACGCCGATGCCGCGGGGGCGGAATTCCTGGGACTGGGGATTTATTTCAAGGGACAGTGGTGACAAGGATTGTGGAGAGATACCACACTCTTTGCAAATGGTTACAAACTGAACATAGCTCTCTTAGAACTTTATGTGATTGTCTTAGCCGTGGAGGTCTGGGCACATGAGGTGTCTGGGAAATCAATTGTATTGAGGTCTGACAGGGAGGCCACCTGTTATTAACAGAATGAAGGCAGACATTCCAGCGGCAATGCAATTGTTAAGACATCTAACCAAAAGGTGTTTACATTTCCAGATTTATGTGACAGCAATCCACATACCAGGGGAGATCAACCTGAATTGCGATCGGATCTCCAGGGGCAACCTTGCCACCTTCTTCAAGGACAATCCGACAGTGAGCAGGCAGAAGATACCCCTGCCATCCTCCCTGTGGCCACCATGATGGACACCAGCCGAGATGAGCAGGTACCTGCAGGCCTGGATGGACATCGATTATCTGGTGTAGTTGCAGTAGTTGACCATAGTTTATGTTTGGACCAATGCATTGTGGATTCAGATCAAGATAGAAAACTCTGTCACATAGACGATCATGTTACCCAGATTGCCCATCCTCACAATCTTTGGTAATTAGTTTGTACATGTCCCCATCTGACAAAATTGATGGTGTGACCGAAAACCTGGACGACAGCATCGTCAAGGTGGTGAACAGCGTGGTGGAAGCAATAGTGCAATTCAGCGACAGTAACAGCGACAACCACAAAAGCTCAGACGAGCCAGAAAGCCATGGGGTTGATCCACAAGAGATTTGGTGATGATAGATCTGGATCGCGATGGAAATGATTCCGATGTTTCCACCGTTAATGACTGTGACCGTGATTATTATAAAGATATCAACAGCGACTATGATGTGCAACCGGTCCACACTGTGCAGGAGCGACCACTCCTGGATTTCTCCACCGTCTTACGCACAAAGCAAATACAACAATGAAAAATTGCTGAACATTGTAGTGTGATGTCTGGAATCATTAGGTGTAGAGGATGCTAAGACCTTAGTGATGGGGTGGACAGGCCACCAATTCAGAGCAATTGGTAACTTCTGGGAAGCTTGCCAGACTTGCCAGTGGAATTCGGTGATGACCAGATAGCTGCATTCCTGGAGAGAATGTCCATAAAAGACTACGGGTTGGCAACAATTAAGAGGAATTGGCAAACTATAAATATTATAGCCAAGAAGGTTGATTTCAAAATCACCACCAGAATGGACATGATGTATCACTACACCTTGGATAGTTGCAAACATATCAAGGCGGCACGTCTCCCTCTGTGCAGAGTGTTACTCCTCCAGTTAGTGGATGCAGCTCCCAAAGTTATCGCGGAATATAATAGCGCATTTGTCCGAGCCATTTACATTGCAGCATACGCCTTCGCAATGCGAGTGGGAGAGTACACTGAAAATGATACCCACAAGAAGAGTCCCTTGGTGTGAAGCCACAGCCTACTAAGTAATGGAATCAGCACAGACGAAATGGCACTGCATGCTGTATTTGGGTCTGACAAGACTTTCAGATACGCGAGAGTGATCAAACATAGATCGATGTCATGGAAGAGGTTGCCTCAGGGTAGCAAGCAGATTGTGGACCAATACATTGCACTTCGACTGGACGGGAGAAACTGAGCACCCCTACCTCTCACTCTCACAGGAGCCCCAACAACGGCTGTCAGGTTAGTTGGTCTGAATAGCTTTTGATCGTATAGTGGTGTTCCTAGTTATAGTCAAAGTCTTACTGAGAGCCTTAACAGATGCTCTCAGTTCCAGCTCCAATGTTACTCTAACTGAAGAGGACACATCGGTTAACTGTACAAAATTAGTTTATTTTCATACTTCCGAAGGTTACAATATATATTCCAATATATACATAATTCTACATGGCAATAACAGTTGGCGCACTCACTTGGGCAGGGCAGCAACACAAGGCATGCACACATACACCCAAGGGCAGCAGCCTCAAAACATTAGACAAAAGGACTTGGTGCAAGGTGGATTTGTAGTATCACACACTGCACAGTTTTCCCAAATCAAGCCGCCCATCCAGTAGAGGCTCACTCTTATATAGTCTCCTCCACTGGATGGCCATTGGCCAGCATATAGGACATGTGATCTGCAGGTGCTGCCACCTAATCACATGACCTCGCTTTACCCAATCACCCCTTTGTTTACTTCGAGGGTAGCTCATTGTTATCCAGGCTACACCAGAACAATATGAGCCTACGCATCCGTAGTGGGATATCTATGATGCAGGAATAGGCCTGCTCACCCCTCCCTTACTTAAAGAAGTTAATATATAAATATTAACTGACATTAATATATGATTTCTATAGTTTACACATTGATTATTACTTCACATGCTTGTGATAATAAACTAGATTCACGGTGTCCTATTTTCAAACATGTGCGTGCCAGGGAATTTGTAGCGCTCTCAATTCCAAGTTCACATGGGATTAAAGTTATCACTATGGAAAACTGGAAAACGTTGAGAGGTAAAGGCCTCAAGTTTTTAAAACATCGGAGTTCCACTACCCCCGCTCCCGGTCACACAGAGGTTTCAGTGCTGTGGAACGTTAACTGGGACACCGTGGACGTGCAGTATGTATGGTTTATTTTTCCATGATAAGTGCATATTATTTCTCTGGGTTATGAACATAATTAACATTTGTAGAAATATATATGCATATAATATTGGTTTATATAGTGGGCTGGCGACAAGGAATCCCTGTTACTTGCCCTCTACGATGCGTTGCCCCGATTTGGCAACACAAACCACGCTTTACAGCCACATCAATGTTCGTGATGGTGAAACTGTTCGCCGTGGTAGTGCCGATGTGACACAGTTCACGTAGTACGTTTCTATATAGTTATACTTCTCAAAGATATAATTGTTCTCTAACATATAAAAGACATTGGTAGTGATTATTATTTGTTTCGCAATAATATTTATCTTTCCCCTTTCAGCAGGAGAAGCACCCCACCATATTTGGAAGTAATTGACGGTACAGTCGTCTTCCCTCCAAATCAGAATACTCCGGCACTTCCAGCTGTCACGCAGCCACCCACACCTGAAAACATCATTATTTCCCTGACCAATTCTCAGGAAAGGTATACATTGTGGATATAAACATTATATAATGTATTTTTATCCTGCATATATCGTTTTCTTTAAATGCATGTTATCATCTATTTACAAGTTTGCTTTCTATTTCAGCGATTACATAGACACGATGGATATTGAGACCAAAGGCAACACGACTATTGCTTCTTCATCTCACGCATGTGACACGAAGTCAGTGTGCAAGTGTCGTAACTGGTAAGGTACTTCTCATTGCCTTTAGTAGTTTAAATATATATACTCGATATATAATATATAAAATAGTTTAGTTAGCAGTTTTGTTTTCTTCTTGTAGCACCTGGGATCATCTGGGCCCTGTGGTACAAGAGTGTTTTAGACGATGAGTAAGCGATCTCATCTGCACAGATTGTGGGGCAGTGGGTCCCCCGGGATTCAAGCTGACCTCCAGCCACCGTTGTTCTATTTGGGGATATCGTCCCAACAGTTCCGCTGAGTTAATGTATCATTGTGACATGTGCAGTGGGATGGCTGACTCGGTCCTAATGTTAATGCATCATCAGATCCACAAGCACCATGGGATCCAACTAATTATGTGCCCATTATCGTCATGCAGATGTTGCTACTTCAACACAGCGACATTCGATGCGCACATCTTTCGGCTTCACCAGGGCTTTGCCGAATACCGCAAGGCAATACTAGAAGAGTATGGCCCGACTCCAGCAATTGGAGCTTTTTAATGGTTTTTAAATATTGTCTCAAATATTGTTGTTATACGTAAGAATAAAGATAGGGTTCCTTATGGAATCATTGGTAATACTCCTTGAAATGGCGTGGTTGTCGGCGTAATCATATCATGTAACACCAATCGGAATAGGTAATATACTGCTCAAATTGATTTCTGAATGTTCACGAGGATCTTCATTTTGAATTCTATTGTGAATCCTGTTCCTCGCGTAACACTGTCATAGATAATGTCAACGTATAGATTTGGTCCATTCCTGTAGGTGGTAATACACAACTCAGGTTGTTGTATCAATAATGTTCTCATGAAGTTTGCCTTTAATTTCTCAAACTGTATCATGAATTGTCTAATTACCACCTGTCCAGGGTTGAGTTCAGTTTGATAGAGCCCAATGTTCATCCCGTAGTTGTGGACCCAAATCCTCCACTTCCTCTGACGGTGTTGTCCAAAATGGGTGCTTCCACGATTATTGGCTGCACTGCTTTTTCCTGGATCACTTGTGCAATGGGTTCTCCCTGTTTGAACAGATGAGTTTGTTTAGAATGATTTCTTATGACCACCACCACATTTCCTCTATAGTCAGGATCCAACACTCCTGCTTCTGCAGTAAGGTTGTGTTTAACGGCCAGTCCAGACTTGCTTGCTATCCGTAAATAATGTCCAGGTGAGGGTACTAACAACAAGTCTATAGGGATACAGGTAATATTTTCTGGCATTACTACCATGTCCACTGGGGCAAATAAATCAGTCCCAATAGAACCAGGTGTGGCTCTTTTTGGGATTATAGCATACTCTGATAGTCTTTGATAGTATAACATAGGTAGGAAGTCTGTACCACTACTGTTGCTCACCATTATCGTAGGTTTGGCTTTTACGACTCACATACTTAGCGTATCAATCTGCAGTGTGCATATCTTTTACCACTTGTCGTAGTACTGTGCGTAGGGGCCCCAGGTCAGCGGTCAAAGGCTGCTGGTGTTCTACAGTGTTGTCATATTCCACAGAGTCCTCTGAGGCACTGAGGGTAGGTCTGGGGCTTGCTGCTGCATACAACGGTTCTACATGTTCAGTGACGACCATTGGTTCTATGCGTTGTAGACCAGCGTCGGGTTCGCCTGCAGAGCTGAGGCTTGCCAATGGTGCCATTGCCACAGGCCTAGGTATTTCTTCCAGGCTTTTGGTCTGCTTCGTTGGTATGGCCCGTTTAGCTAATTGCTTAACTATGTCTTTTGCCGAAAGTAATTTTGTTATTTCTTTTACTTGTTTGTAGTGTTCACGTCCTTTCTACCACTTACACAGAGCAACCCCTCCAACTAGGCCTATTATTACAGTTGCTGTTATTAGACATAACAGCAAAGCTTTGGTAGGGAGCTCAATGGGGTATTTCAAATCGATTTCATCTATTCTCTGGTTTAAATATTCATAGGTCATAGGCTGTAACTCAGCCCAAGTGTGAACCTCCTTCTTGGCATCCTGTTCAGACTGGAGTCGAAACCTAAGCCTTGACCAAATCCCTATACTGCCATTCCTGTCATACTCGGAATTAAACTGTAGGAAATAATTTCCCCTTTCATAGATATTTATTTCACTTGTCAAAGTTGACTTGGCAGGGATGTACAAATGTGGACTATACCCTTCACAACC
>JBCAUG010376482.1:0-16598 GCA_038406175.1 Haplosyllis leylae
TACATGGAAAGCAAAAAGTCAGAAATTACTGATATTGTCGTTTAAGTCAGAAATTTGCGCTGTTCCCTCAGGGTGTATAGGAGGTAGGTAATGTATTTATTTGCAGGTATGCTACTTAAAATTTGCACTCAGTTTGACAGTTATTTTGAATTTGGAATCTATATTTGTTAAATATTTGCTAAAAACAAGAAGAACGAAGAACATTTAGATTTCTTCTGTAATTATTGCAGCCACAAATGGAAAAGATCAGACCCAGAGTTAAAACAATATTTTTTACATTGTTACTGATGCTGCCCAATACTGATTTCATCATTATGGGTAAAAGTAGGGTGAATACTCAGCAATTATATTATGGTCAAAAGCCATTTTATGGTCATTGTCGGAAAAAAAAATGTTCGCTCACCTTTTCATCCCCTTTTTAACTTCTTCCCAACATTTATTCGTGTTTAAATTCTAAAATTAACATGAAGTTAACGACAGTGTCTGCCGTGTGCCAACTAAACACTGGTTACTTGGTGCTAAGTGTCGCTTAGGATGACGTCACTGTCTGGGCAACGGGCTTGTGACGTCATTGATACACTGACGCTGCGTCTTTTGCTGCGTCACATATTTGACGTGATAAACAACGTATGTTAAATTTGCCCCGAAATTCGACCCTCATTTGGTATCTGCTTGATCAACTTATTTGCCTGAATAATGAAACTCCCTCAAATAAAACTGAATTGAAGTGAGAGCTAAAATAAAATGAACGATTGGTTGATTTTGAATTCACAATTCCCACAGAAACCTAAGTAAATGAAAATTCCACAATTCTCAAATTATTAATAGATCTACAGAGAATTTTGAATTTCCGATCACTGTTGGTTTTTTATTCTATTCTATTTTTTGGGTGTTAAATTTCACAGTTTATGTTGTTTGCAAATGTCTTGTTGTGATGGTAAGCAGGATAGTAAAACAAAGTGTTTGACGAACAATTTTGTGATGGGATATAATTCTTACATTGAAATTATCTCGAATCAATCAGTTTTTCCAAATTGAATTCTATATAATCTACAGAATCTATGGAATTTGTAGGAGAATTTTAAAAAGGAGACCAACCACAGACAAAATAGTTAAATCATCGCACGGTCACTTTGCAGATCTTTTGTATGGGTTCCAAAGCATAACACCGGGCATAAAACATCCTCATATAAAACGCGAAAGTATCAACTAAGCAGACGACACAACACAAAAAAAATGAACGGTGAATTAGATTGTTTGTCAGTCATTGGATAGCAGTACTTTATTATAACAAGTAGGTAAGTTTTTGAACATTCAAAATTCAGAATATAGCAAAGTATTTTGTCATGGAAACTCTATTTTGAAGAGGTGAAAAATGATTTTGAGCGATAATAGAAGGTTCAGGGCAGTTGAAAGCCAGCAGTTCCTCGATTGATGGACTTTTAGTTTAGTGTTTCATCGCGCAGAAAACTTTGAACTGAATTCTAACAGGCACGTAATTTTCAACTTTCAAAGGCAAAATATCCGTTTCAGAAGGTAGTGTTCCTTGTCAGTGTTTAGTACAACACCCCTTACATCTATGTTGCGTCATTGGCCCGATTGGGTGCATTTGGAAATTACTTCCGAAATTCGTTCCACATAGTGTTTTAAATTGACATTATGAAGTTCATAGGTCCCAGAATGCGTTCAAGAAAGTGTCGTTTGCAACAAAAAGCGCTACATTTTAGACAGAATGCCATTTTAAATCTTGTGAAGTCTTGCATTTTTTCCATGTATTTTGTTTGTTAATTGAAACAGGATTAAAGACACTTTACTGACATTTTTAATGGGTTTAATGACCAAATCTCGGTTTTCTCGCTTTTCCATTGCATGATCAAACCAGAACAGTTGTACTAAAGATAATCATACTTTTGGTCATTTTGTCTTTGATTTAACAGGATGGATGATGATCCAGACGAAATTACTGATCCAGTTGAAGATGACAGTAACAGTAACAGCGCGTTTGATGGCTGGGGAGATTCACTTGACGAGCAGGGAGCTGTGGGTGGAGCTTGGCCAATAGGAGTTGGCTGGGGTCCTGGAGGCGCACCAGGTTTGTCTGTCAATTTCGTCCATTCAATGGCATTGGTAATACGTGGTAATTCTACTCCCAATTCATACTGGATTCAATATTTTCAACGTGACTTTTTACAACAGGAAGCGGTTGGATCCAGCCTGAGGTTCAGGTGGTGCCAGCTGCTGGAGCTAAAGGCGACGGAGACAGTGGCTGTGGCACCGACTCTGAAGAAGAAATGGAGGAGGAACACAGAGTGCTCGATGGTGTGTTTCTAAAAGTTTTTTTTTAAAAGCAGGCCTCCTATTTCAAAGAATGTTGCTATTCAAGAGAAGACAGTGGACATACATGTGTACTTTCGTGCATTCATCTAATTGACTAAATTTCAGATGGAAATGATGTGATGTTTGCACAACACATTTCTGAAGCTGAATACGAGAAACAGAAAACGGATTACACCCGTCAGGCATTGGACGCCTTAATGCAAAGCCCTGAGTACCAAAAGAAATACAAGTCATGTCGCAGGTTAGAACACTTACATTACATAGCAACTTTCAGATGGCTTGGCATTTAAAAAATGTCAGCCTAATATAAACCTCCTGGAAAATCGCAGTTTATCACTATTCACATTGTTTTAGTACCTCGTAATTCACCGAGACGTATCAGTAAATTTTCAGAGGGATGGTACTACATGTATTTGTTTTAAGCATACCTGCACAAGGAGACGTGTGATAAATATAATGTAAACCGCGTTACACAGAGCTTAATGAACAAAATGTTTTGTTTTAATTAATTGTAGCTGCTGGAGTTTGTGGTTGGAAGGCCATAGTCGAGAAGACTGCATTGAGTGTGGTGGTTATGCTCTAGTCAGACCCTGCCCAATCTGCAGTGGAAAATGTGGAAATGTCTGGAAAAGGAACATTGATATGGTAAGATCAAATTGGACTGTGCTGTGACATTACAGAAATAGTAGCGGAGTAGACATTCATCGACATAAAAATACGAGTTGCCAATAAAACAAATCAAAATTGTGGTCATTCGTCGTAAATTTGTTTTAAAAAGTTGAAACCAAAATAGCGCTTGAAGATCTTGAGATCAGTGACGTTTGTGTTCGTATCTGCGTAAGACATGTGCGCGCATTTACATTAAACATTTAACATAAACTCTCAAAAATGTCCTTAAATCTTGGATGGGCGTTGAAATAGTCTTCACTGTGTTTGTAGTCACATTCCCATAACGACGCTCACTGGGACGGTGAATGTGGGCTCCCTCCGGACCAGCGTGCAGCCTACATGCTGCAGGTCCTCACAGATCCGGACGAGGAAGCCATTCTGGACGGAATGATGGATCTGAACACGGGAAGCTGGTCCTCCTGACACTGAATTTCAGATCAGTGATATAATCGACGTTCTGATGGTGTCTATCGGACATTGTGTATGTAATGTTAAAGAAATGTTTACACGTAGCTTTTTTCAGTCCGTCATTCAAAAATACCACATTATCGTTTAGCATTGTGCGAATGGTGACCATGTGAATAATTGACAGAATGGGTCTGCAACCGAACGTGTCGGTTACACATTATTTTTTGGCGGAATAACTGGCTAAAACACCAAGTGTAAACCACCCTTAAGGTCCATTCACACCAAATGACTCTGTCACCGTCATCGTAACGTTGACGGAGGGCACCTTTGATCCTTTTGACGGGCACCGTGATGGGCAGAATGGGTCGCATACACATTTTTGCCAGTTAACGTTTGTTACAGTGACGGCAACGTGGCCGCTCGATGTGAACAGGCCTTTAAGTTTTAAAATGACAGAAACAACTACGGGAAAGCTAACAATCATGTGTTCATATAACAGAATTTCTTGGGACGGAAACTGTACAGTTTGCAGTTGTAGTAACTTTGAAGGAAAATGATAATAGAAGACAATCGAAGTGCGACCACAGATAGGATAAAACGGTATGTTTGCGGGAAATTGTGAATGAAAATATAATTGTGACTAAAACAAGTATTGCACTTTAGATACTAATCATTTCTTTGAATGAAGGTGAAGACGATTATTCAATGTTTATGATTCCCAACCTTTTTGACAATTTTATTCACATGCTCGAAGAAAAAATCAGAGAATTGAACTGTATTACACAAATTAAGAGCAACTATGAACTGTGTTTAATGCTAGTCAATTTAGTTGTAGATAATGTTGTTACTGTAGGATAAAAATAATCATAATTGAAGCTTTATACCATTTAGTGGTATGTTTATTTTCGTACAGTATTGATGAAGAGACTTATTAATTTTGCTTAGGTCTTGAAGACTATAACAATTTAAACTTTTGTATGTAGAACTGGATTCAAACTGACCCATTCGTCACTTGAAATGTATTGTTTCGGAGCTGGACATTAATGGGTGCATTGTGTATACCTATATATATTAGAGGGCGCCATTGAGCCACTCCAAAAAAAAAAAAAAAAAACTTTGGTTGACGTTTACATATATAAACACTTAATTTTCATTTCAGTAACGTTTTCTTGTCTACTTTTCACAGCGTTGATAGTAAATAACTATGTTTCAAAAATTCATTCATAGTTTGTTTCATAATAATTTGCTTTGTCAGTCTGAGGGTGAAAACGAAAGATTATTTTGTTGAAGGATTTGGTAAAAAAATATGTAGGTGAAATCCTTTTAAGTGGGATGAATCCAAACCTTCGTTACTTAAAAGCGCTCTCTTTATCAAAAAAAAATTATTGATGTACAAGGATGCCTGGACCATATGAGCTTTCTGAACTAGTAGTACATTGATTGTTCCTGAATTCGTCTTTAACTAGATACAACAGCTTTTAAAGTGGATGTTTTTCACTCCTGTTTTGATTTCTGCCAATGAAACTCTTGTTGACCTTTAGTTCTAATTCCATTGCACTCCAAGCAATCAATATAGTTTTTATTCCTCTATTTAATTATACAGTTCACAAAATGAGCCTGTAAGAAAAGTTAGCTTGGGTTTACAGTAGGAACTAAATCAATAATGTTCACTTTTATCAGCAATAATTCGATCACTTGGCGAAAATCAAATAAAAATTAAGCCCAGGGTGGTTTACCGAGCGAGAGATTGAATTGTGTTTTAGTCAGAAGTAGAATAACGCAGTTGATTGATGGATCTCCTCGGCGCACTTCCTGTCTAATAGAATTATTTTTATGTTGCACGCCTTCTCCTCGGCCCTTAAATTTCTCATTATTACTTACGCCTAGAATTCATGATCGCAGACCTCCGACTACAATTTGGGAATGCATTTTGTTCTTTTTTTTAGGTTTGCAGTGCCCAAAAATAGTTCGTGCTTGAAAGTAATCTACTTTATTTTGGTTCAGTGTCCAAAATTTGTTCATGTTCAAACGTAGTCTAATTTAGTTCTATTCTTCTTCACGCATTTCTGCTCAAAGTGAAACGATTGCATAATAGCTTTTGCACTTAAATCTTCCTTGCAGTACCGTAGTATATTTTGTGCTATATTTTAGAATTTCAAAGATTTATTTATGTCTTGGTAAAGAATAGTAAGAATTCATTATTCGTTTACTTGGCAGGCAAATAAATATCTGTTTTTAAAAATTGTCAATAGATGGTGTTGGAAGAATCACAGGTTTGACATTCCGGATGCTTGAAAAACAAATTCACCACTGCAGAAAACCCCTTAATGAGGAAAAGGTTAAAAACTGCAAGAGTTTACACCCCAAGTGCTCAATGCAATTTATTTTGCAGGGAACTAAATTACAGCTCAGCTCGTGCATCAATGCTTTCACTTGAATCCATCCAGTGGGCTCCCTAATTCCCTAACTGGACACTGGTCATTCTGAGATACTTATGCAGTGGTCAAAACAAATCCACAAGTTAACTGAAATATTGACTGAAGTTTAAATTCGATTTTTTTTCGGTACAAATAAGGCATTTTATTTCAGATCACTTATTGGCTCAATATTACAGTTTGAATGGTGAACGGTTAAAAAAGCTCCATAAGTGCAAAGAACCGGCCAAATTCTGAAATTATCACGATCATGTGGCTTGATTTTTATTAGAGCATCGTAAAATCTTTTGAATTCAATTCCCGTGTCTTTTTTATGCGTGCCAAGTATAACTTTATGTATGACTTGCAACTTTCGCAGCCCACAAAAAACCCGTCTTGAATGTAATTGTTAAGTGTCATTCAGTTTATTTATCTTTACTATCTCTCAAAAAGATTATTTTTAATAGCTTTATCCCAACTGTAAATGGCTATGATTCGCTCACGAGAAAGGCCAGTAAAATGTTGAATTCACCTGGTTTCATTAAAATATGACTGGGAAAGAGAATTAGTTTTTTACCAACGCCCCCCCCCATACTGTTTACTTGTAAGTAAGTCTAAAAGGAGTATTTTTTATATTGAAGATGACTTGGTCTATATTTAATATTTTCCATGAAGCCTTTGCACAATTCCGTGGAACAGAGAGCATCTTCCCTCGTCAGAGAAATTGTGCATTTGTCACTCGAGTGTTGATGGACCGATGGCCAATCTACAATTCCCAAGAATTTTGTCTGTGACTTGGCCGGACATAAAAATTGAACCAAATCTTCCAGATTTTCTGTTGGAACGGAACCAGACCTCTAATAAAAAATTCCATCCACACAATACGGAAACCTTCGTATCCTTCAAACCTCTGGCATCCTTCAGTTGACAGCTGCATAATTCCCTAAACTGGACAGTGGTCATTTCAGAGCTCTAACCCAATCAATAAAAAAGGAGGACCGAATGACCTTCACAATTGTTTTCTCTAGAGGCAGCTCCCTCCATTGATTTTTCCAGCATTTTAGATCTTTTTACATCTTTTCAATCGAGTTTGAGCTGAGGAAACACAAAGACTCATGGAATTCTATTCTCTGAACTGACCACGCCAATGCTGATCAATATTACTTTCTTTTTGTAGTCTTCCTTTGATTTAAAGAAACATGCAGATATATTTAGCCTGATACTAATTACATAAATTTTCCTCAAGGGCAGTCTTCTTTTCTTTAATTATTTTGCCTTACTGGTCAATATTGTCTTACTTTGGGAGGTCAAAAAAGGTCAAATTTTGTTGTTCGAGTTAGAAACAGGATCCAGAAGAAAAAGAGTAGTTTAAATAAGTCGGAATTCAGCAAAAAATACGACCATTTGATTCACAACATCAATAGATCTATTTTAAAATTTTAAATTGGTTGCTACAACATTATTACAATAAGAATTAAAATGCTCTTTCCTTAGAAATGTAATCTGGAAAATTATGGCAGAATTAATTTTTTAAAAACCTAGCATAATTCCTCCTTTCCTTCAAGTATGCACAAAGATTTACTGAAGATTCTTGAATTCTACCCCTCTTCTCCATCATTTCTCCGTTCCATTGGGGTTACTCATCGTAATATAAGAGGAAAGATGCGTAGTCATTCGTTCCTGTTACTGGAGTACTACGACCACGATAAAACGAGGTGGTGTAATCACACACCGTGGACATTACGCTACAAGCAAAAAGATTTGTGTCCTAAAAGATTCGTTTTCATTTGGGAACGATTGATGTTTTCTCGCCCCTTAAGGGTCGCGATGTTCTTCTTCCATACATGGTCCATAACAAAAGTGTAATAAAATAATTGATTGTGACTGTGACCTTTTGCCCCTACAAGTTAGCCTCGGAGGGATCAGAGAATGACGTGCCTGCAGTGGAGCAGCAAGGGCGACACTCCAAATTACACAAGACCTTCTTAAATACTACCATTTTTGAAGAAAAAAATAACTTGATAACATCAAAGACTGTGGTGACATAAAAAAAACGACTTCACCTCATTGGCATAAAACCCGGATTTTTGCCTCTTAATACCCTGACTGAAGAATATGCAATTCTGACTGGTTTGTAAATACTTTTATATGTCTATGAGAATTAGTTTTCTTCGTTCTTCGGATACCAAATTCTGACTGAACTAAATAAAAATATTCTCATAGACAACCATTATAAATCTATTTACGAACCAGTCAGAATTAGAGTTTCTTCCGGCAGGGCACTTAGTTTAAAACCTCAAAAATATCAAATAGATTTTCTTAACGATTCAGCAAAAGGTCTTTTAACAGTTCAGTGACAGAGGTTTAATGTCAATGTATCGAAAATGCAGGAAAAGGGACAGATAGAATACAGTAACGCTTTTTAACGACTAATTCAATATATTCAGCGACAAACTGTCTCAAAACATTTTTTTTTGTTGGCATCACGAAATAGAAAGATACAAAAAAGGAAAACAATTGTTTCATTGTTTCTTTTTCAATTTTCAATGTTGGACCGGAGACAGTTTCTATATGCCAGCAGTGCATGTTAGGCTGATTACTCAGGGCTATGTTTGCAGGCTGGGGGCGCCCCTGTCTCTCCACAAAACCCAACGTCCCATGTTTTGATCGGTTAAGATGAAATTGAGTAGAGGCCCTGATGCTGTCCGAGCTGTGACGCAATTTATTTCGCATTGATTGTTTGGTCGTTTCTAATTTAAAACACAATTAACGGAGATCTTAGCACCAGCCGGCGTGTTTGTCCCTCGACATGAAGATCCGAATATCTGGTGACAACAACGCATTGCCTTTTGTCAGTTGACATTGGGTATCTTAATACTTGCGCTGCTTCCAGACTTGTAGAGTCTACCAAATTTGCTTTTTGTTTTCTTTTGAGATATAACAGGTTTTTTTTGTCTTTGCGGAATTAACATCGCATTTATTGCAAGTGTTTTTATATTTCAACTTATGTCGTATTTTTTCAATATTACTTTTTTATAGTTTGACGTTCGACCATTTTACCGTGTGTTGTGGCATTTTGTTTCTGTTAATTGCTATTTTTTCTTCAATTATTTTCATTTTTTCTAAGTACTTCCTCAAGTTTACAGTCGATACTCTGTGACCTTGTAATTTGGCGGAATAGATATAATATTTTGTGGCAAGTACTATCATATTATCAACATGCTTTGGATTTAACTTAACATTGTTGAATATAATTTCTTTTGTTGTTAATGGTTTTTGAATAGAACAAATTTCAGTCACATATTTCCACAATTGCTTTACTATCGTACATTCACTCAACAGGTGTACTGTAGTTTCTCTTTCTTTGTTACATAGTGTACACATCTGTGTTGGAGTTATTTTATAATGGTAGAGTTGCATATTAGTGATAACTCCATGATGTAATAATTTAATTTGGAAAGCTCGAAGCTTAACAGAAATAGTTATACAATTTATATTTGTTATAGCTTGTAACAGTTCATCGTAAGTTATATTGAAACTATGTACATTTTGCCATTTTTGCAATACCAAAGTTAACAGCGCCGCTTGTTTAAGCATTTTGCTATATGCTGTCTTTACTACTGTTTTCATTTCTGACCATTTACGGAATAGTGACATGTCATCATCGCAATCACTTGCTTTATTCTCCCCATTCTGGTAATTATTTATTATGTTCTTTTTAATGGTTTGGTACATTAAGAAATGCCTTGGTTGTAAATGATACTCTTGCAAAATCTCTTCCCATGTCTTTAACCTTGTTTCGTTGAATAAATCTCTTACGTATATAATATCTTTGTGTATCCATTCACTGTCGTTTACCAGTCTCTTTTGCATTCTAATTAGGGAATTATTCCAGATAGGCTGATGACTTTGAATTTTTTCTTGGAAATTTAACATCGACCATGATGCTAGTACATCTCTCCAAAAATTATTAGAATACATTAAATTTATATCCTTCCTATGTAATTTACATTCCCACAACAAACCCTTAATCGTGTTGTTAAGGAAAAAATTAGCTAAATTGGCCAATTTTGTATTGGATTTTAGCTTAAATACCCATTGACTTTTTAGTGCATAATCTTTAATTTTTATATTTGTGAGCCCGAACCCTCCGTCCTCTTTCAGACCAGTTAGGACTGCTGAGGGTATTTTGGACCGTTTTTTATTCCAGATAAATTCTAGGAACACACTATCAATTTCCACTATTTGGTCCTTAGTAAGTAGCGGCAGTACTGTTAACCTATAGTTGAATAAAGATCCTATCAGTGTGTTTATCGTTAACACTTTTCCGAGTATTG
The DNA here is from genome assembly GCA_038406175.1 of Haplosyllis leylae. NCBI lineage: Eukaryota > Metazoa > Annelida > Polychaeta > Phyllodocida > Syllidae > Haplosyllis > Haplosyllis leylae. The sequence continues at coordinate 10,166 of JBCAUG010376482.1, forward strand.
TTAACTCCCTTTGAAACCATATTTTTGTAGCATCTTTCGCTTTTTGTATAAGCTGAGCTAAATTTTCTTGCAAATCAAAGATTCTGTTGTTGGATATGATTACCCCCAACATATTAAGTGGTTCATTAGTCCACTTTACTTTTCTTCGTGAGTAGAATTTTGCATTTGTGTCCGCTATAGACCCTAATCTATAGATTGTAGTCTTTTCATAGCTCACTTTCATTCCTGACTGAACTTCGTAGTGGTCAAATACTTCAATTACCGTCTGCCACACAGTTTCCTTGAACTGTAATATTAATGCCAAATCATCTGCAAACTGAGAGAGTAAGTACTCTATTTCATTGATTTTGATACCTTTCACTCTTGGATGTTCTCTTAGTTTTTGCGCTAATATTTCTACTAAAAGAAGAAATAAGTACAAACTCACTGGGTTACCTTGAAATAATCCTCGAGATGGAACAAATTGTTCTGACAAATGTCTGTTGTTAATAGTTTGCAAATTAAAGTCTTTGAATAATATCTCTGTTAATTCAATAAAGTTATCAGTAAAGCCAAAGTAACACATTGTTTTAAAAACGGAATCATAGTCTGCTCTATCAAATGCTTTTTCAAAATCAACAGAGACCAAGATTGCCAGAGTTTTTGACAAAGTTCAGTATTCCATTACATCAATTACTGTTCTGATATTATCTGAAATTTGTCTTCCCACCATGAATCCGGTTTGATCCTCATGAATTATTGCAGGCAAGGCAACTTTAATTCTGTTTGCTAAAACTTTTGAGAAATTTTTATAGTCCACGCAAAGCAAGGAAATGAGTCTCCAGTTGGCGATTTTAGTTCTGTCCTTAAGTTTTTTAGGAATTAATGTTATTACTCCTTCTCTTGTGGAGTGGTGTAGCCGCTTGCATTTAATTGCATATTGAATAGCAGCAAAATAGAGATCCTTTATCTTGCCCCAGAAAAATTTGAAAAAGTTAACTGTGAGCCCATCTTTTCCTGGTGATTTGTCATTTGACATAGCTTTTAGAGCTTCACTTACTTCTTCAATTGTAATTTCTTTATCTAACATTGCCCTATGCATCTCACCTATTTTTGGACCCCTTTTGTTTTTTAACGTAAATTTAACTTGACTATCCTTTGTGTAAAGTTGCCTATAAAATTTTGCTTGCTCTTTTAATATTTCAGATTGATTTCTGGTTGTACTGCCATCATTTTTAGTAATTGATGACATTGTTTTAATTTTTGACCGCATCTTTTCTAAGCTAAAGAAATATTTAGAGTTTTTCTCTCCATACTCTACATAGTTACTTTTCGTTCTAATCATTGCCCCCTGTACCTTCATTGAGGTTTCTTTGTTAAGCTCTGACTTATAGTGATCTATTCTGTCATTAATTTTTTCAATTAGCGGAATGGATCTGGCTGAACTAAGATTAATCATGTTTAACTTCTTTTCCCATGTTTTGAGTTTTTGCTGCAATATATCAATTGTAGACTTTCTTTTTTGTGCTATTAACTTTGAATAGAAATGTGAATATTCTTCTGCATTCTTCTTGAATTGTTCCCAGTTTCTTGCTGGATCATAAACTCCCCTATTGGCATTTTGTATAATAACATTCATATTGTTGACATAGGTTACATCCCGCAAGAGTGAGTTGTTTAGTTTCCAGTAGCCCCTTCCCCTTACATTTCCAGGTATCGTAAATTGGAGAATGACTGCCTTGTGATCGGACAAATAACATGATTCAATTTCACATTTTTCAACATAATCCAGATCTTGTTCTGGAATTATATAGTAATCAAGTCTGGAAAATGAGATGGGTCTTTTTCTGAACCAGGTATATTGTTTAGAGTTCTGATTTAATCTTCTCCAAACATCGGTCCAGTTATTAATATCTAAAACATTGTTGATGTAATCAGCTGACTGTGTTTGTTTGTTACTGTTTTTGGTTGTGTTAGCTGATTTTTTGTCCATCTCTGTGTCCAGAACTTGATTAAAATCACCTCCCCATATCATATGATCATATTGATGTGTGCTTATTTTTTGGTGAACTTCATCGAAAAACTCTGGACTATCGTGATTTGGTCCATATACGCATACAAGCAAAACTTTGGATTTGTCCATTTCTCCCTGAACAATTAAATATCTTCCATGTTGGTCACGTTCCGTTTTTTTAACATTGAAATTACTGTTTTTATTAAACAAAATTGCTACCCCCCTGGCATTAGATAAACCATGTGAAAAGATTATATGCCCTCCAAATTCACTTCGCCATATTTTTTGAATTCTGCTTGTGCTATGCATTTCTTGGACCATACAGATATCTATTTTGTGGTTTCTTACATATTGAAAAAATTTTCTTCTCTTGGTAGTGTCTCGTATGCCACATACATTGATTGTCATTACTTTACAGTTGAATTTAATCCTTGTGAAACAAACATATATATACAAGACTTGCAAATAACACGTGTAATGATGGAAACATTATGAATCAAAATTAGCATTTTCAAGTAACTCAATTCTATCTGAAAAGGACAATTAATTCAGTATGTAATTAACCGATTAAGATGATAGTTAAGGGTGTTGTAGATCACACTCTGCTGAGTGCAAATGCCTTGACCTTGATGCCTCGCAGCTATTTATACACTTCATTGTTAACACTAAATGTCCAATGCCCAGCGTCACCCAACCGGAACATACGATTTCACTTTTATAGTCATTTGGGTTTGAAGGACATTGATCAACATGATCTTTTCTTCATGACTGTGTTTTCTAAGGTTGACCTGTCTGTTCCTGTTCAGGGCCGGGTATGTCTTCCTCATCTTGTGATTGTGAATCGTATCCTGCTTCGGTTGCCGTTGAGAATTCCAATGCTATGGATTGTTGTGATATCACTCTCTGTAACCTTGCTTGTCTCTGTTTTCCTTCCTTTGGTTCTGAACTTTCTCACTACGTCAAAAACCATGTCCTTTACTATGGAGAATCTCCTCTGATTAAGATGTACTCCCCCATAGTATTGTACTTTGAACACACAGATCTCTTTGATGTCTCTATCTTTAAGTGCTGATAGAATGTTTCTTCCTTGTCCTATTTCTCCATCGTTGGAGTAATCTTGCTCATAAGGACCCGATGGCTCCACTAATCTGTATGCACTAGAGATATGTGTGGTGTCCGCAAACTTAATCTTCATCTTACTGTATCCTTGTTCAATGTCTTTGATGCTTTTCACTTTTAATGCAAAGCTGTAGAATTCTGAACCAGATTCTATATGTTCATCACCATCAATTAGTTTAACCGATTTCACCTTGGTTAGCTGGTCTTCAGTCATTCTTAGAATATCTGCCTGTTGCAGTGGTTTCACTTTGGGCCTCAGTATCTGGTTATTAATATAAATACTGCCCCTGTTCTTCTTGATGAGTAGCTTCTCTTGGCCTTCCTTGTCCTTGTTTTCCTTAAGAAGGTCCCTATAACACCTCATTGTTTCAGTTTCTGTTTCACTGAGGTTCTCGTAAATTCTAAATAGTCTCTTCCTGGCATTGGTTTTACCTTGAAGGTTAGATGCATGAGAGAAAATTTTAGCTTTGTCTGAAATGTACTTCAGCCTAACAATAACTGGCCTGTTGGTTCTACCTTTCCTGAACACCTCCTGTATCGCAATTACATCAGTAATTGACATAGTTTCTTTGAAAAAAGTTTGCACTTTCTTGTATAGGTCTGCTCTCGTTTCGTGTTCCTCTTCCAGTATGCCAAAGATTACCAAGTTTGGTCTTATCTCTTGTTTAAAGCTATCTTCTACTTTCTGCTCTATGTTTTTAATCTTCTCTTCTTGGTTGATCACTATGTTGGTTAACAAATTAAGCTTGAAGACTGTAGAGTCAGCTGTTGGGGGGGTATTATCATTATTTACCAAAATGTCAGACTTACCCCTTTTTAGTTCTGCTAACTCAGTTTGCACTGCATTCAGCCGATCCGCAAGTTTATTAAAAACTTCGAGCCATTGAACTGATTTTTCGCAGCATGGTGTAAGCTTTTCTAATTCCTTAGCATCAAATTCCTTTTTTGAACTTGCCGCCATCTTGGTGTCATTCTTGCTGGCTGATCTAGATCTTGTAATTATTCCTGCTTCACTTGTATCTCCCTCTGACATGCCTTATGTATATTCCTGGAACCTTTGATCCTTCAACTATCCTTTGATAATGTTTATTTCACTGCCCCTTAATTGGACATGCTATAATCGTTGATTTTTCACTGACCGCCATCAAAGCGAACGCACTCAAGATGATTCCATCACGTGACCACGAGATATAACAGTTTTGTCTGGTGAATTATGTGCAGAAAAAATTCTTGAACTTGGGTTTCTATGTTTTGTTGTTTGTGATGTCTATTCTGTAACTGTTAACTTTCTTAAAAAAAAAACTCCCATTTCCGGTTTTGCTACATACCCACCCGTCTAAAAGGGACACATCACTTAGGATAGAAGCTGAAAGTTTTATGGTACAAGATCCCATTTGGAAAAGTTTGCAGAGAAGTTTTATAATTAACGCTCCCCAATAGAAAGATATAAAGCAGCAGCGTGTGCAGTCATATTCACACCGTGGGGAATTCAGGCTGACAGATCTGCCATAAAAGGGCAAGATATCCTTAACAGAGCAGATATGCATATCAAGCTGGACAGTGGTCATTCGGGGGTGGGGGGCACCTACACGCAGGGCTGCATTTACTTGAGTTTGAGTCTCGATGTGTAGTTTGAATATAACTTAGTAACCAGAAGTTCTGCGAAAGAACTCTTGTTTGAGAAACGTTGACGTTGAACGTTTCTGGTTCACAGTAAAAACGAGAATGTTGACCGTACGCGGTCAAAGGTTTAGTCTCCGCAAGATGCTCCACACACCTCAGTGTTGGTGGGGTTGATGGTAGCTGATGTTCAAGTCTAAACTTTGTTCCTAAGTCTAAAACTGCTAAAAACCCAAATTCCCAGTGGGGGGGGGGAGGGAGGTTGATGGTAGCTGTTGTTCAAGTCCAAACTTTGTTCCTAAGTCTAAAACTGCTAAAAACCCAAAATCCCAGTTGGGGGGGGCAGGCATTGATGGTAGCTGATGTTGAAGTCTAAACTTTGTTCCTAAGTCTAAAACTGCTAAAAACCCAAAGTCCCAGTGGGGGGGAGGGTTGATGGTAGTTGATGTTGAAGTCTAAACTTTGTTCCTAAGTCTAAAACTGCTAAAAACCCAAAGTCCCAGTGGGGGGTGTGGGGGTTTGATATTAGCTGATGTTCAAGTCCAAACTTTGTTCCTAAGTTTAAAACTACTAAAAATCCAAATTCCCAGTGGGGTGGGGAGGGTTGATGGTAGCTTATGTTCAAATCCAAACTTTGTTCCTAAGTCTAAAACTGCTAAAAACCCAAAGTCCCTTGGGGGGGGGGGTTGATGGTAAACTCAGAACCTATTTCTGGGGGGGGTTGATGGTCAAAATTTTCGGGGGGGGTTGATGGTAAACTCAGAACCTATTTCCAGGGGGGGGGGGTTGATGGTTGCTGCGTATTCAACCCAGTTGATGGGCAAAATTTGACAAAAAAAATATCCACCCAGTAGTAGTGAGTGCATCACAGATAGTCTCCTTGCGGAGACTAAATTAGAGATGCCCTTTGGATTTGTTAGCATTTGACTACTTCGTTGTTTGAAGGTTGTGGTCTCCAACATAATTTTGTATTTGCATCGTTTCAATGAAAGATCGTTCAATGTTCATGATTCCCATGATCCCTATGTAACTATCCATCGCAATTCATGTCACAGAACAGAAAAGGAAACAAACAGCATGGAATTTCATTATTTGGATGAATCCGACCGTGACCGTATACTTTCTTGAACTCCCCCGCGAGCCATTACGTTATGAAACTATCGGTCCTTTTTAAGTCACATTTTCCAGCAGTCCACTCGTATTTCTACCAATGTATTTAAAACTCATTTAAGACCTTTTTTCATGTACTCAAAGTGGCCTTACATAGCATTGTAATTGTGTGTATCACGTACCCAAAAGACAGAGCTAAACAAGGCTTTCCGCTTAAAGGCACCGACGTCATTCCATCTGGTTCATCACCCAGTACCGCTCCCGACAGTTTAGCTCCTGTGCACATATCGTACCGTCCCAGGAAAATTTTGTCGTCAGTCCTGAAGCACACTGCTACACTACCGTCAACAACACCGCTGACGAAACAAACATCAGTTGCGTCCTTCAGAACCTGAGAAGCTGCAAGAAGGTGAACCAGAAAAATAATTGTTTCTTGAAGGAACTAAAACATATTGTACATATTAATTGTATTCCAATTGCCCTTACCAATCACTGTACAGCAATTTTTGAAGGAACGAAAACTTATTGTACATATTAATTGTTACCGCCCGCATTCCGAAGGAATGGGGGAAGGTACTGTTTTCACAGGCG
>JBCAUG010376593.1:0-16597 GCA_038406175.1 Haplosyllis leylae
TACATGTCAGATGGTGATTGGTTGTACTCGTCACGTGATTTACTGATTGGCTATCCAGGAATGTGCATGTGCTGCCTTTACACTGATTGGATGTTGCTTGAGGGGGTGAACAGAGTGCATATGATTTACAGGTGATACATGCATGGGGATCATGCGGGAAAGGCTGAGGAAGTGGTTGGGGAACAGATTGACTCTTTTGGCAGAACGAAGCCAAATGCATGCACAGCTCATCTCCTCTCCTCAGCTTCACAATGCCATAACCTCAACCTGTTACACTTTTTAAAACTGATTACTAATTATTGGCAATTACTACATTATTCTTTTCCAACCTATGATGTTACACTTACCTGTTACGCCCCAGATCCACACAAGACCATAGAGTATTATTAAAATTGAATGAATTTCTAATAAATGATAAAATGCATTTCTTGCTTCCTGTTTTGCATTATTAATGAACCTGGCTTTCTTTGAAGCTTTTTCTCCTTCCATGTATCTTCTGTGAGCTGAAGAGGAGTAAAGTTTTAAGAAAATCGACAACAGATGATAAAACTATATTTTGTCATTTATCCAACATCTTTTACCTTGACCATGCCTTACGTGAATTGAATATGTATGCAGATTTATTATCACTTAAAAATACACATACCTTCCGTTAAATTGAAATTGGAACAGTATTTCTCAAATGCAAAACAATAACATAGATAAGCTTCCCCAAAAGAGAGGTTCCAATGATGCAAGTGTTGTCTTGCAGCCTCGAACCTGGAATACCAGAGGTATCTAAATTAGCATTTGCCGATTAGGGTACATTTAATCCATTCTTTTGGATTGTTGCATTCTTGCAAGTATTGACATCACCCTTCCATTCTGGACTCGTAGAGTTACCCACACAGTTTATTTGCGGCCATGCCAAAGAATCGGGGAAAAATACTCTTGCCACTTTTGGGGGGAAACTAGATTAGCCAGTGATCCAGAAATGTGGTTACATGGAATATGTGTAACTGTGGCAGTCTAACATCAGCCTCAGTCTTAGGTTAGCTTTTGGTCCATTTCCATGGTGCAGCTAAACCGAAACAACTGCTATATTCCTCAATGTTTTGTTGGTGGTGTCAATCACTGTAAATCACCCCTTAAGGGTGGAAACCTCTCCAAATCAATTCCTGTAACAATTGGCAACATGCTCAGTTTGTCAAAGGACAAACATACAAGGACGCATAGTCTTATGACTGTAGTAATAATCAGAATTATCGCAAACCTTGTTCTGCATCCTGCCCAAACGTCTTTACTTGGTAAATCTGGTAGAGAATAGTTATGAAAAAATGCAAAAAGATCATCTGGTTTCGGAGGAATCGATATTGGTGTTGTTAAACTAACATTGCTTGAATTAAGCTGGAAATTGTAGTTGATTACATCCAACTGAGTGGCTGTGTTATCTGCAACAAGTAAACAGTGTTATTTTAATTTTATAAAATTATGAAGTAACAAGTGGCAAAAAGTCAAATGAAATGATCATTCTAGTTCTTCGTGATAAATGATCTGTAATTCTGATTATTCTGTGATTATGATAAGTGATTCTGGCAGAATCTGTCAGATTGCTTATAATGAAAACTCGATTGTTATGTATATATCATGCTTTGATTATTCAAAATCATAAAAGATGTTCAATTAACATTAAAAAACTAATCATCTATTTCCTACCTGTGAGATTGGGAATCACATTTGAAATATATTTTCCTTTTAGTGAAGGTAAATTAAAATTAAAAACTGAAACACATGAAAATGATAAAGTTTCTGTACTTATTTTGATTTCTTTTGATGAATTAGAGTCTACGTTTTGATTTTTCTTTACTTGTAGCAAAGACAACATGGTACGTGTTTTGCTTACCTGTATATTGGATAAAAAATATCCATTTATAGTGATTAATAATTAACATTTTTGAGTATCTCACAAAGAAATCATCCCCATAGTTAACAGACTGAAATTCGAATTGTTTTTATTGGAGATCTTTTAATAATACGATCCTTTGCCTGTTGAAGAAACTACGTTTAATACTCATATGCAATTGCTACACTTATATAGTTTCTCATTTTTTATTTAATCTAAGTTAGAATTTTATTGAAGTCTTTTGAAACATATTTGCCAGACCCTCTTCTTTAGTACTCATTGGGATTCAGAAGCTGTTGGACTCATCCAATAATATTCTATTAAATGCTTGCAAATATGTAGCACCAAAAATATGCTCAGGTAAGATCGAGTGATTAATCAATATCTGAAAGTGAAGCTCAACATCATAAGATGCACATTGAAAAGAAATCGTGGTGCATATTTTCGGAGCACATGGTGCATGTGAAGAAAATAACAAGGAGTTGAATTTTGCATTTTTACTTTAAGTAAGAATTCAATCTGCAAAACATTTTTGTTTCTGTTGCTAATGCACCCCATGAAATTGGATGATGATTCGGATCTTGCATAAACACATTCTGCTTTTTTCACAATAAACAAATCTGGCAGATCTGTCAGAAATTGAATGCAACTTCATAATAAATTATCACAAAGAATACATTTATTTTGTTCACAACAGCTATTTAGATAAAAATATTTTTTTAGAAAATTTCTAATTTTTACACAAGATTTGGGAATTTAAGGCACTGTGATTGGTCCAGACAGTGGTTAAGAATTCATGAGATTACATGACAAATGGGGCTAAAAGAGATGGCAATCCATCCTCAAAGTTCTTTTCATGTCACTCAGGTAAGAAAGCCGAAATCAAAGAAGTTTTAGAAGTTTAAGATTTATGTACATTTTCTTAATCTCATCACATCAGTTTCAAATTTCATGCAACAAAGAATGCCCAATCCTTTGTCATTAGAGTTATAGTTCTTGAAAGCCATACTACCTGGTCATTATATTCAATTGTAAATATTCATTTTGATTTGCAGATCTGTCAAAATAGACTCTTGTTGGTGACCTGGTAGAGTTAGATCTACCTAAGCAGTTGGACTACTTATGGACTATGAATGAATGTTTGAGATTTTTGATGATTTTTGGCACTTTCTGGCACAAATGCACAAATGTTGATCCAATTGAAATGAAACTCAACAACTAAAAAACAGTAAAAATTCCTTTTTGAATGGAGAGGATCATTTGTGACCATCTTTTACCAACTATTACCTTGTCAACCATCTTGGATGGCAGCCATTACCAGAAACCATAAAAATCGCTTTTATGACCAAACACTACTAAGTTTGGGTTCATCTTCAACTTGACATGATGTTGGCCATCTTTTATAGCAGCTATTCATAACTTATGCACTTTTATCTTTATTGCCATTTCTTTCAGGAATGATGAGTAATAAAATAGCAGCAATATGCAACACAAATTTATGATAACTGATTGGTGTTTTCAGTCATGAAAATGAATTTCTTGGTTTATTTGGGTGTATTGTATCATGTATAACAGGAAACTGGCACAACCATATCAAACAAAGCAAGACCTGAGAAAAATACATTTTGAAGTAAGGTACATTTTTAAAATGAGCTTAATTGTAATAAGATTCAAAATCTGGTTGAAAAAATCCAAAACACTTAGGAATGACTAGACCATGTAAATCATAAATAGTGTATGATACCACTTGATCCATTTTGATCATTTCAGAAAATAAATAACAAAATATACACATTTAAGTGCTCACTGCAAACACAAAATATTTGTTAATTGAACTTTCAAAATCCATTCAGTTCTGCATGTCAAAAGATATTTGTCAACAGTTGTTTCTTGCTCAGATCTGACCACCCTCATATCTCACACTATCAGTGATATTTCACAGTACAACATACATTTTTGTATTGACACATACTTCATGCAAAATGAACATATAACACATTAAAGACTGTCATACCACAGCATTTTGGTACACACAGTTTGATAGTTCTCTGGTGGTCCTACTTTCAGGGGAGCATGCCCTGCTTATATAGGGTTCCACCTAAACACAGCATATCAAGGCTACTGCAGAGAGTAGTTCCCTGGGGAGTGGAGGGGGTCCCTGGAGTCATTTAGCACAAATGAGGGTTATTATAGTCAATGGAAGCAACTAACTGATTTTGAAATCACTCTTGTTACAACTGTACCACACGTTACACTTATAAACCAGAGGGAGTTGAGTAGGAATATCACTCTGGCATGGCAAGCTATGATAGGTCCAAAATAACCAGGAATCATGTGATTGGGGCTGATTGGTCCTTGGAGAGTGTGCATGTGAGAGGGGATCAAAGATTGGCTATTATTGGAGGGGGTCTACATGTCTGGAGTGTGATCTGCATGCTAAGTAGATGTGTATGCAAGGAAGGGGTCCACTCATTATAACCACATACTGCCAAGTACAGGAAAGACCACTAACATTGCAAATAAACATTGAATGATTCTAGATGCATCTGCATGCTTTTCTATTAAAATAAATAAATGGGCCACCCTCATAGTCAGCTATATGTAGGTCAACTGAATAATAAATGATTAGATGACCCACTTATGGAAAACATGAAACAAGACTAAATTTCAGAATTCTGCTTTGACTAGTTGGTGCTAACACCATCTGAGACTAAGTGTACCATGTTAGTTTTGTAAATATTTTACAGCAGGACAATTCAAATAGTCTTTGGGGCATGACATCCAGTCATGTTGTCAGAGTGACTGCTTTCAGTCTGACATGATTATCTGACCAGCAGCTTGTAGATGTTGACACACCACTCTACATACATTTGGCTAAAAGGTTTACTCACCCCTGGTCCATCTCTGTCATTGAAAGATGTATACTTCAAAAATAAAACAGATGGAAAATATTCATACATAGTGGTTAGAGAACAGGAAGTGACATCTATGCATGCTCAATAAAATGTAAACATTGCAAATCTAGTCACTGGAAAGTTTGTATCCATGGTGTGAAACACTGACCTTTGAAAAAAATTCAAATAAATGTGTCATAATTTCAAAATGTCCATATCCATCCTTTCATAACTTTTGTAGATTATAAATCATATAGAATCTCTATTAAATTCACACAACATATGTTAACACTCAAGAGAATGGCTAACCACACTATGGCATTCAAAACCGTGTCTGATCCAAAATCAGGGATCCAAGTCCTTCCTGGATTGAAACTGGTATCAACAAGATGTAACAAAACAAAAAACAAATGAATTACCTTAAAGGTTGAACTATTTATTGATTTAATTAACAAGGAGAATGATTAATGTGACATATTAGAAATTTGGAAAAATACCCAAGTAATTTTGCCTTTCCCACTGTTGGACCTAAATTAACTGAAATGACAAAAATAGTGGCTTTAAATGCTGCAAACGTTGTACCTGTCTGAAACCATTCACACAGTTTGCACACAGCCTCACACACACACACACACACAGCTGTTAAAATTTACAGTTTTCCAGGCTCCTGGACCTGAATCAATTAACTGGAGCCTGGATCGGTACAAAATAGACAAAAATAACCTGGAAATGCTTGACAACGTTAGCAATTACTGTTTAACTATGTGAACAAATAGACCAATAAAATATTAAGATCCTCACCTCCCAAGAGACCAGGTTCCACCTGCAGGACAGGAAGGAGCCCCTGGAGTACACCACAGAAGGAAACCCCAGGGCATGACTGAAATTAGACCAGAGAGAGCCAAGAATTAGACCGGTTATGATACTACAATAAAATTTTCCCAGAACAAGCCAATCTGATGAAATACATGAAATAACCACAAATCTGCCAGATTCTGGTTAAAATTGGAGTATTTCGTATATTTCTCTCTGAGAGGCTTGCTCATATGACCAGTTGACCAGGTTGGAATGCATGATACTTCAAATTACATGACAAAAGACACAGAACTGATACAACTAAAATCTGCCAAAAATGCCAATTTTCACAAGAAATAGCTTGAACGTGTATTACACTACAATAATTAACCAAAAGCAAGTAAAAGGAACACAAAAATACCTGATTTTAACTGAAATTCCCTTGAAAAGTTAAGTCCTATCCTGAGAACATGTTGCCTTGACTATTGCATTATTTGAACTGAATTCTAACTGCCAATTTGGAAGATACCACAATGGAAAGACTGAAAGGTTCCCAGAAATTTACCAGAATTAAAGACTGACCGCAATGTGGCCATTTGGGCAAAAAATAACAAGGTTTAGGTATAGAAATGACAAGATCCATACATTTAATAGGTAGCACAGGAGTTTTCCCATTGGTTTTGTATGCAGAAAGTCCTGCCAAAGTGCCACAATGAAAGGACCTGGTCATACCCTGACCACAACCTGAAATGAGACAGCCCAGATTGCCACAGGGTGGTGAATCTTTAATGGCCTTAAAAATACCCTTGTTCACACGGAAAGACGAAAATTAACCAAATTCAAGAATTTAACCCCAACGGTGTCTCCACAGTTACAATATCTTTAAAAAATGTTTATTATCACTAACATTTTCTTGCACCCTTTTGGAAATAGATGGCACGTTTTTTGTGTTGATGCATTAACCATCTTAGTCAAAGACAAAGGGATGAAGGCCTCTATCAAAGTCACCATAACTCTGATGTGATACTCCTCTTGGCAAAGTATCAAACCCATAAATAGAATTCAAGTACACAGTATGTTGTATAATTTTCCAGTGATGTAAACAAATGTTAGAACATAATGACAATTCAGTACTAATCGTGTTGTTAATGACATGAAACTGACGCATTTCTGACCAAACAAAACTGGTTGCGAAGTTCACACCTTTCTATCAAACCATAAGCCAAAGGAAATATGTCGCCTTTTTGGATTTTAGGATTTTTGAAGTTAACATTTTACAGGTGAAGGCTGTGTAAGTTGACTAAATTTTGCTATGAACAACATCAAACCTGCAAAATCAAAGCGGGGTTGTTCATTTGAAGATTTGTCAGATGTGCCAGACATGCCAGAAGTGTTTATTGTGAAGAACTCGAATGGTTCAAACTGTAATTTATGATCGTAAAATTCTTGGTTTGAACAACTCTTCTGAACCAGTTGAAGGAATGACTAAGGCTTATTCTTGTTGCAGTAGCTATGGAAATTATCTATTCCCTTTTTGGTAATATTTATCGAATTGTTTGATAAACATGAAAATCTGAATTCTATTTGCATCACCAAGAAAAACTTTACTGTTAATTAATGAAGATAAATTGCCTTGTCTGGGAATCAAAGCACACAGTAAATATTTAATTTTATACCGTCAGATTCCCCCGCGTTCCTCCCGAGTCGTCTCAAATGAAATACCGACAAATTAATGGGATTAAAATCAAAAGGCAAAGAGACAAATTGCTTAGAAATGGCAAAGTTCGACAGGATTACAGGGAAATTGAATCTGTTAAAATTTAAAAAAACAAAACATAGTTCTATTGAAAGTTTTTGCAAGTGTTTATAGCATGTTGAGATTGACTGGAAATCCAACGATTTAAGAAACACACTTTCATTTTAAACTTTTCACTCTAATTCATCTTATCAATCTGGGGTGGTGATTAAACTGTGACTTCAACTCAACTTTTGTGTTGTACATCAATGAATTCACTAAATCAAGTTCCAAAAAACCAGTGCAAAATTTTATCAAATTCACCAATGTAAGATCCTTTAATGGGACAAACGTAATTTAGACAACAACCTCTCCAATCGAGTTTTTCAGAGATAAACTCCCTCCAAATGTAGAACAAGTTCTAATGTTTTTCTTATTATATCTATCTAAAGTTTGAAAATTATTCGACACAGAATGGAAATTCGTTACAGTAGTTATGGGGACAACTAATCGCATGGTAGATCTAGATCAATTAGTGAATTGTGCCATATTCCGATTTGATTGAAAGTCAGGACTTTTTGAGCCTTTCCCTATCACAGGCAATTTCACTGAAAAAACTACACATGTTCATGACCAAAAGCTTCTGAATCAATATGTTAAGCTATTCTAGTTTTTCATGATAGGCATTTATGTTAGATCTGGCAGATTTCTACTCCTTGCTATTGCATGTGTTAATCATTTGATGAAGTATACACAATTTAGCACGTACTGGAAATATTCAGTCACCCTTACCTTTAAAATTTAAATTGTTATAATTTTTAAGAATTGCATTTTATTTCTGTCAGATCTGACAGATCTGTCACATTTGCTTATTGTGAAAACCCAGATTGACGGCTTTGAGTTCCGAACTTGGGGCTCACAGCGGCAGCAGCAGTTTCTTTCTTAGCAGGAAACAAATACATATTTTAACGACTATGTCGTAAGGTGGTCTATAATCGCAGCTTGGAACTTACATGTGGACTCCTTTGTTTTCCCCTATTGTAAGAAAATATTATGTAGTACACATTGTAAAATATAGTGCCAGAAATTTTTTTTATTCCAGAATCACAATTAGAAAAAAAAATCAAATTCAAGGAAAGTTGCAAAAGCTTCAATGGTAAAAATACACAAGACAAAGGGTGTACAAAATCAATAAGAGCTGTCCCAATTCTATCTCTTAAGGTTATGTTACTTGTGCTGTTTTCTACAGCAAAGGCTGAGAATCGGCGACTGGATGTTCGTTCATGCATGAATTCTTGACTGTTGGAAGAATATGTTTTGAAAATTTGATTTGACCCCCCCCCCCCAATGATGGCATCATTCTTAGTCTAAAACAAGAGTATCCATGAACCCTAAAAATGAATGTGTGTCAAATGATCCCACATAATAATCTGTGACGGCCAGAACCAAAATGTATTTTGAAACAGAAAACTGTTGTGTTGTAAGAAACACATGTCACTGTAGAATGATCTGGAAGTGGAATATAAATAATGGATCAAGCAATAATGATATTGTACATGGATAATCACTAAGCCACAAAGAATGGCTCCCGTAGGTACTAAAACCAGTGATGTTCACCACAGAGCAAACATTACTCTATTATGCATGTTGTATCATTCCCACAAATGGGTAAAGAAGCAGGAATTGAATGCTTCAGAGAAAATTGTGAGGTCATTTATTATCTTGCGCTTATTGACTTAAGCACTCAGGATTAGAGAACATTCTTAGTTCAAGTACAGTTCACCTAAAAGGCTTCTGGTTCACTGCTTGTGAGTTTTTCTTCTTCTATCAAATCTGTGAATGATTTTTGAATGCGACAATCGACTAAAACATAAGAGGTTAAAAAAGTTGGTAGTTTGGTGATCGCTGGAGATTGGTAGAACTACCTATTAATAGTCAAGATGTTAAACAGGTTTGGCACCAGAGATTGACTAAAATGTTGTGGCCTTGAAATCAAAAGGTTTTGCGTCTTTTAACTATTCTGTAATCGCCTCAATACTATAATTTAATAGGCTTTTTAGAAGTGAATAAATGCTTGGATTTACCCCTCCCTCGCCCATCTCAGATTCACTTCCATCTCAAATTCACCTCCTATCACAGAATAAAAACCTTATTCCGCGAATTCGATGTAGATCCATCTCAGTGAATGCAGGGGGTCCTGAACTCACCTGCCTGTGGTCAGTGAGTTTGTAGCATGCCTAGACTCGCCTCGTTGGATCTTGGGGTCCGTTTACACCAAGCATCAGAGTCAATTTGTGTCAATGCTGTGATGACGCTTGTGATACAGTTCTCACTGACCACAATAGAGTCACTCCTAAATTGGTTGCAACCCCATTCTCAAGTGACTCCATTGTGGTCATTGAGAACTGTGTCATGAGAGTCATTGCATCATTGACGCAAATTGACTTGGTGTAAACGGACCCTTACACCAGATTCATAACCTTGGCATGGAATAAGTAATAAAATGAGCAGGAAAGTAACAGAATGAGCGACTAATAAAGGGTTGCATGCTGGTCCCCGATAAGGGACTGTGACCGTTTGAAATATTCATCCGGTTAAAATGCCAGAAATTAAAATCAAAAGTAGTAATTGTAAGCCCTCTGTTGATTTTTATAAAACATAAACATAACACAACAGAATCTCTGCATGGAAAAGGTAATGGGTGCATAAATAGTCAATAATCCCTTTCAATCAAAGACAAAAGCGTCAAGGTCTTCAATCAATGTCACCTTTTTTAGCTGTCTGGTCTGCAGGCAAAATTTTACCATCTATATTTGTACACATGTACGTATGCTATTACTTACAAAAGGGTGAGTGATATATGCAATATTCCAAATATACACCAGGAAAGCAAAGGAATAAAAATTCGTCACATTATGCAAATGTTAGTCCATATTTGGAACACTATTAGCCTTTCCTATCAATTGCTCTAATAAATCAGCTCCCCGCATAGTGAAAGGTCTGGTCACAAAAACCACAACAATCCATGAATAAAGAGAGCCTTTTCATCAATTGGGAAGACTCGGTTCATAGAAATGACTGGTACGTGGCGCATATTTTACGTAGTGGATAATACCCGAGTCTGAGGTGATTATTAGCCCAGAAACACCGAGGCGAAGCCAAGGTGTTTGTGAGGCTAATAATCATTGAAGGCAAGGTTGTATTATCTACTTTAAAGAATCTTCTATTGACCCAGGACCTACAAATGACTCTTTTACTGAAAGAACAATAATGACCATAGTTCACTGAGTTTTAATCAAATTTCTTGAACAATGCTCAGGGGTGTTAAGGGGCTCAAGGGACATTCCCCCATATAGACGTAAAATGCAAATTTGCCTTTTTAGTATGCTGAAGTGAGCCACAAAGCCACTGAAGCAAAGAGAAAACAATAGGCAGGGGAGAGCCACTGTGACACGGAGCGAGCCAAGCAGTGGCCTTCCCGGTCTCATTTAGCATTCAGTTGGCAGGGCGATCACATCAATGCGGAATATTGGTCAATTTCAAACTGACAGAAAATGCCTTTAGAATTAATATTTCTTTCTGATTTTTTTTGTGGATACTGTATAGGTGTCTGGTTGTTGCCATACCAAAGGATTAAGTATTTGGATAAATATTTATGGGTGTAAAAATTCATTGAAGTTGTACAATTTTTGGATTTAGCAGCATGAAAACCATCACCAAAAAGAAGGTAAAAATTACTGAAATTTGTACTGAAATGTATTCAAACCACTGTATAAGTTACTAAAATGTGTTGCATTTGATGTCCTCTTTTGTTTGATATGTTACAAGCCAGGTTTCTTAGGAATTTTCATTTTCAGACTGAAAAGTGCACTTTTTAGTGCACCCGGGTCAGTGCACTCAAGATGCCAAAAATTCAGTGGCAGGTGTCACTTTCTGGAGGAGAACAATTGCCCGTGGCAGTGGTTTTCCTCTCAGATAATCAGCACCTTTCCTGAATAGACGACCACCCTTAAGATTCTTTAAGGACCTTTAAACAGCAAACAGGGCGCAGTGTTCAAAAAAGTGAGAGAAAAAACTCAAATACATAGAAGAAAATGTCAACTGACTCAGAACAATCAGTAACATATATTTCTCCAAATAACAAACGTCTATTTTGAAATAGATTCTGGAGTAAATGCAAGCTAGAACGAGGCGCCCCGAACGGAGCTCAAGATGGTTCTGCGGCAAAAAATCCCTATGTCCGGTGAGGGGGGGGGGTGGTGATGCTCGGTCCAAATCTGATAAAAATCGAATTTCCTTGTGTCTGGCGCGGGGGGGGGGGTTACCAACTTTCAACTTTGGATGCTGAGTCCAAATCTGCTAAAATCCTATATTCCCTATATTGAAGTTTTTTGACAAACATGATTTGTTCTGGGCGAATACAAAAGGTTCTCGTACACAAAGTGTACGGCGAAATCATAAAAATGAGTTGGCTTGCTGGGTTTTATTCATCTTATCAGATGAAGAGTCTGGATTCATACCAACGACCAATAACCAAATTGCAATGCAGAACAGACAGAACTAGAACAAAGACCTTCCTTTATGTCTTGCATTACGTTTCAATTATTTATCAGCAATGTCAGGTGCGACCATGTTCTTCCCGAACTCATTTTTTGTAATGAAGAACATTGATTGAAACAGTGAACCCAATCTAAGATAGATCTACCCTGGAGAACGTAGTGGCAGAATCCAGATCCCATCCTTATTGAATTTAGTACATTTTCTATGGTAGCAATTATTTTATTCTGTACTTGGTAACAAGGAATATTTTATGAAATGGATCCTGCATTTTCTCTTTGTCAACGTGCATTATTTGCCTAAAAGACAATCACTGCAAACAGATATGTGTTCTCTCCAAAAGTCAGGTTTCAGGAGTTGCCAGCGGATTGTTATTCCAAGCTTCATTTCTCCACTTTTGCTACCAAAGACAATAATTTGCCTTCTTAGGTAATACATTTCCTGTTGAAACAGTTTTGAGGTGTACGAATGCTATTTTGTCAAGCGAACGACGTCCTTAAAATTTCATTCAAACGAATTTTAAGAAATAGTGAAATAACAAGATTAGTGCATTATCAAACTAGAAAGGCAACAAACAGCTTGCTGTGAGTGGTCCTTTGTTTGATAATACAAGAACAGATGTTTATTTCACTATTTTAAAAAACAACAATAAGTGTGATTGCTTCATTGTTGAGTTGAACATTTTTGACCAAAATTCATATGCATAATGCAGGACTCCAATGCACTAATATGTGAAAGTTTCATTGTTCTAGAGCTACTCCTTCATTGTCTTTTTGGTCAATGAAGTGGAAGTACTGAATAGAAAAATAATTGCTTTGATGTACTTGATGGAAAGGCTCATTCTGAATGGTATGTGATACAGTACAGTTGTGTTGTCTTTTTATTGGATTATTTTGAGATTTCAAAGTGACGGAATAGGGTAATAAAATTAGAATTTTTGTCTGAAAATTTGCCTGTCTGTTGTCTGGATATGTGTCTGTATGTGTATGGAAGGAATAGGTGATTAGATTATTTTTTCATGGTAAAAGAATTCGTCAAATTTGTGAAAACAAATCGAGTAAACTGGAGTGGATATATGAGTCACAACAAGACCAGGTAACATTTGAAATATTTCAGTTTTATGCATTCTACTTATTTCCTACAAGACCAATTTTCATTTATATTTAAATATATTTTGTTCATATTGAATTGAGCAAAAATGGGCTCCATGTGCTTGCATTCTAGGTACAGATATGTCACTCAGTGACAGGTGTCACTTTTTGGAATTTCAAAGGAAAGTTACTGCTATTGTTCATTGATTGCATTTGGAAAATTAATTACACGTTTTATTAATAGAAGTTACGCTAGAGTTTTTTAAAAGAAAATTATAGATGTTCTTACCTGTGTTTGTTATCTGTATCTTAGCATAACTCCTCGAGATTAGACCAGAAATTTGAAGTACTTTTGGTAAAAAAATTTCTACACTGTTTCACCATTATCTAGTAGGTCTACCAATTTGAAAATAAATCACCTTGAACCATTGTAGCAGTCCTTATCGGCGATCATGATGGGAGTTGATGAAATATCAAGCAAATTCGATCAGCCAAAATATGGCAGGTTCCGACACAGGCCAATTTTCGAAAAACCCGCAATGGTCACGAAGATCATTATAGATTAAAACACAATTTGCAACTTGACCACGTGGTTTTACTTTATCAACTCAGTTCATTTGAAACCGTGTTTTATCACTTGGTAGTTTTCTTATCCTCAGCTTCCAGTCACATGTGGCATTTTTTTTTTCAATCTCACCCCCCTTCACTCGCCAATCAGTGTCCACTGAGACCTGCGCTAAGGCCCATTCACATTCATCGAAACAGCACGCGAACGCGATTTTTTAAATGTTGCCGCCATTCTCCATTAAAGCGCAATGAAAATTTCCTCAAACACATTTGTTAGCAATGTTTGCCCCTTTTTGCTTTCGCTCAGTGTGAATGAATCCTAACCTTTTCTTGAATTTTACCCAAACAGGATTATAGCCTGCACGCAGTATTATCAAAACACATAAATTGAAAGTTTCCGTTATGGACTATTAGATCTAAAGAGGTGACTATCCAAATAAAATGGTGAACATTTTAACATTAACAGGACAAGTTACCACATTTTCCGATCCAAAAAGTAGAATGATCGCCAAATAGAGTGATCACAGAGACATTCTACTTTATCGAGTCTTAACCGAAATTATCAACATTGCCAGTGTAGACAATTTTAGCACATGTTATGATATCAGTTCTGTTAATATATAATTCATTTTCAAAATAAGTGGTATTTTCTGCCAAATGAGTGACTGCGATAGATATAAAAGGAAAATATTAGGAACTTTGTCTTGTTGTAATTCAGAAAAACTCGAATGAACTTAAATCCGAGCATGAACGCACCATTGATCCGCATTGTCCAAAAGACTATGATACCTTGAGATGTGTGAAACACAAAGTGTCGATGTTTTTCCGAACCGTCAATGCTTCGACCCGCATGACCTACATCCATCTAAAATGACACCAGGAATGACTTTCTCAAAGACACAATGATAGAAATGATATGCATAGTAGTTTGGAAAGTCTCAAATGATGTACTTGCTTAAAGTGGTTGATAAGTTCGTGTATCAAATCTGATTACGTAACAGGCCATAGTTCGCTAAATTTCACTTAAAAGAAAGAGAAAATGACCTAATTCTTTTGAGGGAAATGCTTAATTTTAAAGTGGAGTTACACGGTATCAGTTTATCAACGGCAGGAAAACTTAAAAGATTTAAAACGCTTTGAAATAAGGATTTAAAAAGTATTGCGTGGTTTTGAAGTGGAATGCCAGTGCATTACAAGAAGATTTGAAACCTTGCAAGAGTTTTCAAAAGCAGCGAATTAGTAGTTAATAATTGCTGAAAAGGAAAAGACTCTTCATTCTTACCGACTTGAAGATGTTCTCTGAATCAAGACATTCTGTCTCCCTGGTTCTAACATCAAAGTGAGATGAAAGAAACGTAGTTCATCGTGCAGGAATAAAACAGTTTAAAGAGATGAACAGATGAAGTCAACAGAAAGGTAGGAAACATTAAAACGTTTTATGAACTTGTGTGATTGGTTCTTCTTTGTTGTTTGGTGTCTCTGTCTTTGTTGCCTTCTTTGGACTGGATAAAATACACAAATTAATCATGTTGTGTGATCCAAACCTTTTTAAGCCTATGACTTGATATTGCAGTTTTTGCAAATGTGTCAATATGAATTGAAATCAGTACGGTTATGTGGAAGATAATCTTTTAATGGCAATGAATTATTACTGAAAAGTGTACTCGGTACCTTCTTGGGTGTTCAATACATGACCCCATTTCTTGAATTTCTGGAGCCATCCTTCTTCATAGGTTATGTACCATATGTATGGAAGCGCCGAAGAAATGGTGTATTATATTTTGGCGATGAAAATAGGCAGGTTTCATTTGACGGGTTTTCTCCAGGATATAATGCTGATTGACTGGGAAGAAGCAGTCTGAACTTTAACATCACTATTCCATATGAATGTAATAGGAGATTATGCAATCTAAAAGAAGCGACGGCTAAGCCAAGGACTTATTCACACTACTCAAAAGCGATTGCGAAGGGAAGGGGATGTCACTAACAGATTTCTTCAACAATTAAATGTCCTGTTTACATTACCTGGAAGCGGAGGTAAAACGAAGAACTTCGCTTTCGCTTTCCTAATCACTTTCGTCAAATGTAAATGGTCCCTAAGAGAATCCATCTACTAAGTCAACTGCCAAAATGTGATTCTATTTAAAGTAGAGCTTGGAAATGGAATAAAGACAAGATTCCTATTGGATTACATCAGAAGGAAGGAAGGATCTCACTTAACGGAATTTACTGAGTGCTATTGTCGATAATGTTAGTACATAGGAGTAAAAGTAACCAAAATAACTTGACATTTGCCACCATCCATTTTATTGATTATATCGTATGATCATCTCGTCAAAATATTACCATATAGGTTAGATGTCAATTTTTTTTGCAAGCAACTTTGATAAAAGTAAGTGATTACAATTTTCCGAAAACAAGAAAGTCCTTATGTGTGAATGCTAGAGGCATACCGTCTGCGTCGTCATCCTTGCGTTTTCCAGACCCACCCCTAGTCCAGGCATCGTGGGTAATGTTGCAGTGCATTATGAGAAGGGCACCCCCAGAAAGGACCAGGGTATACCCCCAGACAGGACTAGGTAGTACTCCTTTCCTTCCTGTGAACAGACAGACAGACAGGCAGACTCATCCTTTTCAGTCCTCTGCCTTGTGACTGATCGTCAGTATTTTAGTGGCACTAATAGAATACAAATGGACAAAGAACCATTGCACAAAGTATTCTGTTGTGTTATTAATATTACCAAATAGGCTCTTTGCAAGCAAATCTGATAAAAGTAAGTGATTAAAATTCTCCCCAAAAAACCTCACCCTCACACTTTTCAAATGTGAAATTCCCAAAAGAGTTTTCCCGTAATACACAAAGTTGGCAATCTTGACATTTTTGTGGTTGCCTAAATTTGAAAATATGATAGATACAGAAATTCATGACATTGACATGTCTCTGCTCCTAGTTCTTTTACATCAGGACTTGGTCAGACACTGAATTTACTCGGGAGTTTGTTACTGGGATGGTGGCTAATTACTTAAATGTCTAATTTACTTATAATGGTATTCTGCAAATGGGCTTCTCGTTGTG
>JBCAUG010376704.1:0-16597 GCA_038406175.1 Haplosyllis leylae
AGTACCCCCCTGGGACTGAGTACCCCCCCCCAGGACCGAGTAACCCCCGGGACTGAATATCCCCCGGGACCAAGTACCCCCTCAGGACTGAGTACCCCCCCGGGACCGGACCTGAGTACCCCCCCCCCGGGGGAGATTCCTCCCTAGCTCAGGGGTAGAGCACTGGTCTCAGGATTTATTTAAGAGTATGGCAATCCTGTAAAATCTATCTTGATCTGGCAGAATTCAGATTAGATTACGTGGCAAGCTCCTAGAAAGTTCATTTTGGTGCATCTTCTGTGACTTGTTTTCTAGTCTGATATGAATTTGTAAGAACCGGAACTCTTTTCAGTGAAGAGATTCGTCGACAGCTGGAAAAACGGCATTGCTCCAATTTACTTTTGAAAACGTTTCCGAAAAAGTTAGCAAATATACCTTTGATAAAAGCCAGCACTTTATTTTCAAAACAGTCCTCTCAGATTTTTGATTCCATCGATGGATGCTTTTAAAAGAAATTCACACGCTGCATACAGGTGTTTATATAAAGACTTTTTATTGAAATAAAATATTCCATGTCCATAAGTTTTTACATGTACTTGGGGTAATTTGTACAGATATTTATTGAGGTGATTGATTTTGATGTGCAAGCGCACTGACCACTGTGCGCTGCTATCAAATGCGGTGTACTGCTTGTTGAAATGGATGACTGCAAAATTTTGTACAACGCAACTGTCAATGCCGTATTCAGAACTTCTAACAGAAGCCCTTTCTGTGCTAGGTTTGACCTGGATTTATTTTTCGAATCTGAAGATGTCCAAAAGCTGAATGTGTATCATCCATTTTAATATATCCCGTTTTATAAGAATTACAACTGTACTGTTGGGTAAACAAATAAGACTCGACAAGACTGAATATAATATGTCTACATCACAGTAATAATAACTTTAAATACAACTCACGAAAAAGTATCTTTCTGTTTCCTATAATGAATACGAAATAGTGTACATATTCAATCAATACACAAAATACACCATGACTCAAGACAAAGTATTTACAATGGAGACTTTCAAAAAGAACAATAAATTTTCTCATTGAATTACTCTTATTATTGATAATAGTAAGGATAAAAATGAGGAGGCGTGATGCAGCGAACTCAACTGTTTGAATAATTAACTACAGATCTCCTAAATAAAGAGCCCATGTCGAGATATGATCTTTCAGCAATGTTCGTGCATTCATGGCAACGGGTCGTTTCTAAAATTCTGAACACAAACATGCCAAACACGGTTAATCCAAGGGTACCAAAAGAAAAAAAAAAACGATGCAAGTTACACATAAACTGCCTTTATGAAATAACCAATTTCAACCCTGAGCAGCCAGCTAGGTAGAACTGGTCCGTATGAAATAGAGCTTCGTACCATAAAAAAATGTTAAAGGACTGAAAAATGTCCTAATCAAAATTCATTTGACATTATTCCTTAAGTAACAAAACTTGCATGATGTTTCTGTTTGCTACCAGCACTGAAAAACCCAACCTTAACGTTAAAAAATTTAAACTGTGCAATTACTTTTCTAAGACAAATAATTTGCAAATATAACAAGTGTTAATGGTTCTACAAAGTTAAAATATTTCGTCTGCGCAATTATTTTCACTTTTTACAACCAGATACATAAAATGAGACAAAGAACAGTTCAACGTGGCACGTAGCCACACAGGGTAGATTCGATCCGATCCGATACATAACAGGTTTCGCGAAAAATATATCGTGTATATAACGTCCTGTAGGAATAAACAAACATCGTTTTGTTTCTACTCAGTCACACAGAGAAAATTGAGGCAAAGAAAATGTGGTGTATCTATATATTGACAGAAATTTGCCGAATAAAAGTTATCTAAATAATCCGAATACAAATTCTATGTGTAAGCTTTACACAATGGAAAGTTCAAAGAACTTTAGCTAAAATATATAAATACATGTACATACATGTACAAAGACAGAACCGATTAGGGTTGCAAACAAAAACAAACAATTCATTTCTTTACATTAAAAAGGTTCAATGTATTGTCTTTACTGTAAACATTTGCATTTATTATGCATTGATAAAACCACATATATATCTTCACTATTGTTCATTCTTAACGCTAATTGTAGCCTTACTTTATTTACCCATTAATAGTTAATTGGCACTTTTTAAATTTTTATCTTACAATGGATATGGTTCACTATTGATATGAACAATTTTTAACCATATATCAATCATTTGAAAAAAGTACAAAGACGATGCTTATTGAGCGAAAAAAGACTGAAATATATTTTAATGTTTGAAATGTTGGATGTACCGCACAATTATAGAAATCACTTGGCACCTGCCAAGCCCACGCAGATCAATCAGGTACTTCATGATAAGCAAATCTGGCAGATCTGACAAATATGAAATGTAATTTCGCGAATTATCACAATTTAAAATTTTACAGGAGAGCGTTACGTAAGCCGACTGACCCTTGGTTCGTGTGTACTTCATCAAATATGAAAACCTACAATAGCAGGTTGTAGAAATCTACTTCTAGATCCGACAGAAATGGTTATCGAGAAAAACTAGAGTGAGCTGCCTGGAGTCACAATAAAATCATCCGAATGAACCTAACGTGTTTAATAAAATAGTCTTTACTATTATCTATTTACACAACTCAACATGTAAATGTAATTCAGCATTAGATATTTTCCTAAATGTCTTGTTTATATTATTGTTATTTATATATATAGCATCTGTGTATAAATTACAGTAGTAAACTATGACTATCAGATAATGGGTATTTACAGATGTGCAGATGAAATCCATTTTACTGACCATCTGTGAGGTCGCTAATTCACGATTTCTGCGGTGGTTTTTTAAATACAATTTTCATTTTATAATAATAACATTTTAAATCCTTGTCCCCTTCCATGACATCTCCCAATGATTTCATTTATTAAAAATATTTCAGGAGAACACAAAATTAGAACAACACTTATTCTGTTCTGCACAATAAACACAATGAAGTTTTCTTTCATTGTTCTAAAAATTGTGATCTTTTAATTGTTTTAATCGCCTCAGTAATGTACAGAAAAATTCTGTAAAATTGTCTAAATTGCACTGAATATGATTCTACCATTAAAATAGGCGTGTACCACTGAATGCCTTCATAAAAAGTCAAAATATGTAGACTACGTAGCACCTATGAATGATGTAAATCTGTATAAAACTGTTTGAAATGAGATATTGTTAATAGCGCAACTACGATGAGACTTTTCTTCTATACTGTGGGAAATTCATAGATCCTTGCTATGTTTAAATTAACCCATTCCCCCTGCATTGTGTCTGTGTGCACAGACTACAATATATTCCTCTCCCCACGTCACGTCTCTGATTACTCCCCCAGATCTACACCCATTAATAACAACTATAATACAACATAGCAGTTAAAATAATGTTAAAACACTCGCTCTTTCTACTGTGGCAATTTAGTGCCTTTCATACTCGATTGGTCCACATCTTTTTCTTGTATTTGTGGCTTGGAAAGACGATTGTGCTTTAGCTGTATGACTTGGTTGATACTGTGCAAAATATTAAACCCAACAATGACGTATCTGCTCCTGCAGTCTGTTGGATCTTCAATCAATCAGGCTGATAGTTCTCGTTAGAGTGATCCATAGATGTGTTCTCTCCACAGTTCATGTGGGGATATAATATCAGGTAAGGGAGTATTTGATCCATTTTCCTGATATAAATTGGACACAAACATCAGACGTTGAACAGGAAGAGAAGTTTTGGTGCGAGTTATGTAAGTTTTCTGGTTCACTCTTCGTGCCGCCCACAGGCAAATATTTGGCAGTAATTTTTAATATTCCGGTCCCCCTGACCAACAACCTGTTGTCCTGTGTTTTCTCGTTCACTAAAAGTCACTAATAGTTTACTATCACAAATATCGATGACGTCATCACTGGGCATAGAGATGTCGCCATCACGCACAACAGAATAAATGATGACAACAACACGACAACAACATCAGCACCACCGGTGGCTGATTGTGGCCAATAGCAGTGAGAGGACACAAGAAGTCCATGACAGGGTAGAGATTCTGGCGATTTGGCGACCCGCGCCGGACCCCGCGACTGGCTGCGAGCCCATGTCGGTTTCCATGTGACTAGGGCGCCTCTTTGGTTGTGGAGGTCGGCGGTCTACCACGGGTGGCCACGGCGTCAGATCATTCTTGTGGAATGAGATGTCATCCCAGCCGTAGCCGGAGCTGTAGGTGTCATCATCCTGGCCGGATCCGCTCCCGTCGTTTTGACTTCCACCAGATCCTCGGGCTCCACTACCACGATCACCACCCATTGCATCAGCTGAATAAAGTATCAAAATTTCAGTTAGGCGTTTCAGACCGACAAAGAATTTTTACCACCCGAGCATGCTCGGTGGTAATTAGTTGACTCGGGTCTGTCTATTTGTGAGTCTATCTGTCTGTTCAGACTATAACTTTTGAATCACTTAAGTTAAAGGTCAAGGTCAAGGTAACTCAATATTTAGGTCAAATTTAAAAATTAAATTTCTGTCTATTTTTAAATGTTATTGTGATCTGTGTTATGCGGATGGTATGCCTTCGACTTAAAGATATTCGTGCTTTTTTCAATCATCACGTTCTTAAAACGATCTTTTGAACCTAATCTTGATACTTCACGTTGGAAAGTGTTGATGCTACACAACAAGCTTGTATAATTTTTCCGGCCGTTACACCCTACCTGTATCAATCCAGTCAACGTCTATGCCTCGGTACGCACTGGCAAGTTTATTGGTGATGAGTTTGAGCTGGAGGATCTGTTGGTTAATGACGGAGTTTGGTTTTCGCACGTCCACGTCCACCTCTGGGTTCCTGTTCTGCGCCATCACTCCGTCCTTCATCACCTCAGGTTGGTACCTGTGCAATCACCGGTAAAATCACGAGTCATCATTATACACGCTTGTACCTCATGCGCTTCTTGTCCCGGGACCAAAAAAGCACAATTTTAACCTCAGACATCATCTATGTTTTGCTGAAAATGAACCCCCCTCAACAAAACGAAACGGGGGCATAAGTAGACCAACCTAATAACTAGATAGCAAGTGATACACTATCAGGGTAAAGCGTTAATTTGCAAATTTGACGTCCTGACTGAAAATTAACGCTTTACCCCGAGGAACCCTGATAGTGTATCACTTGCTATCTAGTCATTAGGTTGGTCTACTTATGCCCCCGTTTCGTTTTTGGGGAGGGGGAGGGGGGTTACACTGTGACTTTGACGCTTTGGTCTAACCTGGCAAATTTTGGCACTCACTTTTGGTCTCTTGAGGAGACTAATAAGTGTTGCTTGGAACGCGGCGACATATTTCAACTCTGCAGGGTAAAAGTTCAGTATAAATCAGCGAACTCGTTTCCTCGGCTTATTCGGCGCCTCAACCCCCAACAAACTTTCTTGATTTTATGGTATTTTGGCCCAGAGGATGAACAGTTCCAATACCGAGAATCTTTGAATGTCTGTGGGAAACTCACGAGATGGGTGATATGCGACAAGAAGAGTTTCTGAACCTTTCTGAAAGTTCTAATTTTCAGCATTTTGAAGGAATAAATTAATTTTTGAAATGACATTGTTTATGATGAAAAAGGCGGCAAAATGAGTTCAATGGCCCTATTTTACACAAGGTGGCAGTAAGTATTACACCCAGCACACATTTTTTGTGCCTTCAGTATTCGCAGATGGCGACTTGTGTACACCTAGTACATTTTTGCTAAATGTCAGTGACCCTGAGCAAATACAGGTCGGCGTCTGGCGTTTATTTTGTACGGATGCTGGAAAATTAAAGGAAAAAAGCAATTCGTAGCACCGATGACAGTTCAGTATCTGGCAAAGTAAGCATATTGCCAATTATTGGGAAGTAAGGAGAGCATTCTTCTGTCAAGATTTTCACCTTCTACAAGACTGCTTTGAGGAAGGATTGTGAACTAAAGGATGGGTTTTTGGAAAAATGGTATAATGGCATACTTGGCTTTGCTTTGACCGTTCCAGCAGTTGTGGGTGTTATTCAGCTCTGCAGCATCTGAGTTACAGATACTGTGAGGCAAGTCCTTCCAAAAATCCTTTGCAATTTCCACCTTTCCTTTGATATCGCGCACTAAGCGGTCTAACGACGTGCCAGCGGCTGTGGTCGGTCGCACTATTTGCTGCTGGTTGTGTTTCCTGCCGGGTTTCCACCCAAAGGAGAACTCCTCGTAGCTGGCCGCCGCTGCCTCTGCTTCCCGCTTCTTGCGACCGTAACGCGGCTGCCCACAGCCTGAGAAAACCTTCAAGTAGAAAAGCGGTTAAAATTATATTAAAAAGGGAAACAAACTGTTGGGTAAATAACCTGACCCCTTTCCTTGTCATAATTTCTGCAAAAGAAAACACTGTGGTCGGTACGCACCTTATCTTGCCGTGTCCGACACAGCACTTTTGAAGAATGGAACACAAGTTCCAGTAAGAAGCCCCGCAATTAAAAGACTCACTATTCCCCTTTAACTTCTAGTTAATCTTGTCAAAGTTTTGAGAAAGTCATGAAACAATATACATATACAAAACGAATTGTACCAATGAATTTTAGGTGGCAATCTCAAGATTTTCCTGTTGCAAATCTATAAAAGATCAGGCATAATTCCTTTATATGTACCTTCTCTAGCAATGCCCTATTAATCTTTTCAAGAGAAATCTGTTTGCATTTTATTATGTCAGAGAGATAAACCTGTTTTGTCGACAGAATAATTCACTGTATACAACTCCCACTGATTTTAAAACATCCCACCATACCTTTTACGCAAGTGGATTGGCTTTGAGAAAAAGTTTTATCGATGCACCTCTGTCTAAGCTGTATGAAAGGCTTACCTCTGATAATGAAAGCTTATAATGCCTTTTGAACAAAAATGTTCAATCATTTTCCAATCTCGTTTCAAAAAATGGCGGAAAAGTAAAGAATTCCTGCATTCAGTTGAAAAGCGTAACCTTTGAACCACCACCCTAACCTCTGTGCACACTTTCATAAACTCATGCAAATACGGTGCGTGATCTTTGTGCAAGAATTGACTGGTACAAATGCCAGAGCAAACCACTTGATCTTGACGATCCTCAAACGGCTTATTTGCCGGAACTGTTTTTTTGATATGTCAATTAAATTCCTCACAAGTTCAAAGAACGGAATTTCGTTCACAAATAATCGCCAGTGCACCATACACATGTTTTCATTACAAGTCACAGTTCAGTAATAGTTTTGTAATTTAACATTTGGTTTCTTGACAATAAAATTTAAAGATAGTTTTCGCGATTTTACCAGTTCTGGACTCGTGAGACAAAAAGTGCAAAACTTGACCCCCCCCCCCGAAAACACGGGTCTTTAATAACGCGCGGGGACCTGTTGTGTGAACTCCCGGGCAGGGGTGTCTCTTTACTTTTGTGATACGGAAGGGCACAAAAACCCGAGAAGTTCCTGTAATCAAGGGAGTTTCAGAAGTGCTTTGAACCTAACCAGGATTCCAGGATTCGCTAGGGGACCATATAGCAAAACTTGCCATATACTCTCTGTACAGGGGTCGTACAGCCATTTTGCAGGGGAAAAAAGCAAAGAAAAGCATAAGATCATGGAATAAAACACTTTTTTGCAAAAACAAAGCACTTTTTAACACAAATTTTAAATATAAATGAAGATTTTTCTGATGATTTTTGTGAAACTTTCTTATTTTAGGCATTATTTCTGTATATTTTTATAAAGAGTAAACTTTATGCTGAGGGAAGCGAGGCAGAAATTTTTTTCAAAGAAATTAGTATAAAATGACAAAATTTGAAAGAAATTTGGCCTCGTTTGTGTACAAAACCTTCAAAATAGTGTTGTTTTTTTTGTTAAATAGGAAGTTTGACAGAAAAAAACCCCCCACATTTTTGCCAAAAAAGCACTTTTCTGAAAAATACAGGGGAAAAAAGTCACAAGTGTGAAAAAAGCACATGTGCTTTTTAAAAGCACTCTGTACAACCCCTGCATGATATAGCAAAAAGTGTCCAGGTCGTTGGAAGAGGCACTGAGGGATGGTAGTTAATTCTTGATCTGAACATGCGTAGTGTTATTTAGACCAGGATCCTCTTGTCCAAGGTGTAGTGTACATTTCAGCAACCGCTGGGATTCTAACTTTTTGCTATAAACTTTTCGACAAGGTATAAGGACCCCGGAACACGGCCAATCATAGTAAATATGAAATCAATCAGTCAATTACATCAATTGATGGATCTGGGAATTAACCACGAACACCAACGTTTCTTGGCTCTCCTCGGTAAAGACGGGATTCACTGGGTGTAAATCAGGGGCTAATTCTAACAAACTGCAATATTGGAAAATATGATAAAAAAACCTCATTGAGTAGATGGGCAAGTTTCTTGTAATTGGACAATTTGTCTGACATCACTCGGCAGAATGTAAATCTACACTCCTGTTTTTCATAAATTTCAAGTCAAAAGAAAAACAAGAATGACTACCAGCATTGTGTCAAAGCAACCAGACACTATAGTGAGAAGATAAGTCGCTCTGCTTTACAAAAGCAGGCGCGACTAAAAACAGAGAAGAATTTCCAGAATCATCACAACGTCATAATAATTTTTACGCGTTATGTGAATATTATACGTAAGAAAGTTACACTGTAAAAACAGAACACAAAAAATAAATATCAGGTAGTGAAAGTTTCATCCAGGTGGCTCGTTGGTACGAAGGGTGCGAAGGCAGTCTAAACTAGGTTTTTGGGTTCCCACCAGTATTGAGGTGTCCACACCACCTCCAAGTAGAACTACCACCCCATCTACATTCATAGAACAGCAAATGGCATTTATAGGTCACGGGCCCAAAATATTTGGGGCAAAAAACCAAAACCAACCACGAAGGTGACCCTAGCGAGCCACCAATAAAGTGCTTTCTATCACATCAAAACGAATGCATGTTGCAGGAATTGATCCAATGTGACCCCGTGATGAATCATCTATATGTAAAAACTGGGGGAAACCTGTCTGGTTTGATCTGCAACATTGCATTCTGTCTGGTGAGCGCGGACTTCAGAGTGAACATTGTGGGATCCACCTAATACCAAGGATTGATACAACGCAGCCGCTCACTCGCAACAAGAAATTTATCTTCAAAATTTAATAAGCATTTCCCGACCCTTCTTCAGACAAATACAGAAATATTATTTTAATTTTTAAAGCATTTGTGGCTCTTGCTTCAGCAGGATTTGAAGGTTGGGTTGTAATAATGACATTTTCACCCTCTCTATCTGATGACTTGGGTTCTTTCCAGTGTAAAACACTTTCATGCAATCCGATTCACTTTCAACCCAACTAAGTGCGAGTTATCTATCCACTTCTGATGGTTTCCTGTCAAAAACTGCAAAACACACAGACGTGTTTTCTTATTACTGCCCGCGTACGTAGTACAACGGGAAGGTAATGTTTTCACAGGCCTGAGTCTGTCTGTCCTCGGGGGGGGGGGTACCCGGGGTACCCCCCCGGCTGAGGTGGGGTACACCCCTCCAACAAGACTGGGGTACCCCCCGGCTAGGACTGGGGTACCCCCCAGCTGAGATGGTGTACCCCCCTGGCCAGGACTGGGGTACCCATTACAAGTCAGTGTACAAGTCATGTGGGGTACCCCCCCGGTACAAGTCAGGGATAGGTCAGCTACGCAGCCGGCGGTATGCCTCTTGCGTTCACGCAGGAGGACTTTCTTGTACAAAGATTTCTTTTCAGCTGTAACCGTAGCATTTTGTAATTAAAAATACATTCATTTGTAAAGGTACTGGAAATGAACGTGACGTACGTGTCCCAGACGTTCTTATCTCTCAGCGGAAGTTTGAACGTCACGTTACTCGTATTTTTGCACACTTAGTAAGTAGCAACCCCATTTTACTGCGATTTTTGTATGGGTCTTGCGTGGAAAGTGTTCTCCACCCATACGTCCCTTATCGATTCTACTTGCAATCTGAAGCACAAATCATTCTCTCTTGACTTTGTTTTATATCCAGCAAAGTGTCTTCTGTTGACAAAGTTGGTGCCACTTCACATCATTATCGCGACAACAAAAAACCAACATCGGTTTTATTAGCAATTGTCAAACTGTAAAACTAAAAAGTGCCCCCGAACGTCAACATTTTATCTTGGTTGAGACGAAATGTTCTTCAAAAAGAGACGATTTTTTGTGACCAATTATCTTTCTCTGGCGACGTTTCCTTTCTACTGCATCACAGTCCGTCATGATAGATTTCTACGTTTACCTCTGAATATTTCCGAACTTAAAGTCACTGAGGCTGAGAATTAGTAAATACGATATTTCTTTGCAGCCTCTTAAGAAGTTTGAATCTTCTTATCAGCAAGAGAAGCCATAAAACTTTTTGTGTTTGGCTGAGAGCAAGAAACTACATTTAACATGACGGAAAACGGATATTGACTTACAGATCTTAGCACCATTATCCTGGTGTTCTGCTGATTTTATTTTCTGTTGGGAACTTACATTATCTGTTCAAGCAACGTTTATTTTTCTTTCTGTTATTGCCTTGTCATCGAGAGATCACTTTTCTTTGTCGCGGCGTCTCCACTGACTGTCCATGTTTTCTGTCAGACGCCCACCCCAAACTAGACACGTTGCTTTCTGTTCCACTTTGCAGTCTGGTCTCATGATTTGATTTCCAAATAAAATTTCCGTTCACTTAAAACGACCAAAAATGACATTTTATGGTAAGGTTTTACTACCTGATCTGAAGTAGGCAAAAGTCAGGAGTTATAGGTAACATTACTTCCAAACCGTGTGACCGAACAATATGTCTGACGTTCAGCTGTCTGCTGTGAGACGTTTTAAACGCAGATCACAGACTTTTGCGAGGGCATACAACCCCGTACTTTGCCAAACTTTTCTGAAAAAAATCCATCTACATTTTCATGCAGATGCGCCACTGCATTACTCTGTTCACTCGCTTACATTGACGACTTCAATCGAGGCTTCAAGCCTTGTAACGCAGATGTGTTGGTTTCCTTGGGCCTCTGTGATGGTTGTGTAAATCAGTCTGATACAGTAGGAATCTCCCGCACAACATGCTGAGCTATTATGCTAAGAACTTGAAGCTGGTTTGTGTTTGTGAAGGTGCAACAAGTTAAAACATAGTCGCAGGCGCGAAAACAAACTCTACCCAACGTATTGTACGAGTATCGTATCGTACGTATTTTAACCAACCGAACGTCTCATGCGTTAACGTGCTCACCGTTCCAGGTCGCCATTACTGTAACTTTGACAGGTGGTGTCTTTTTGACGGGCACTCTCACGGGCGGAATGGGTTGTACGCCCATTTTTCCCGTCAACATAACGTTTGTTACGGTGACGGTGTCGCTCGATGTGAATAGACCTTAACGGTCACACACCGACTGTTTAACTTGGGAGTCAAATATTAAACGCAAGCCATAATTTTAAGATTTTGCCATTTTAAGATTTATTTTAATTTTCGAGTAAATGTTCGAATCTGTTGTCTGCTAATTGCAAGGAAGGTAGAAGCATGTATTTTCACCGGTTACAACGTAGATGTAAGCCGTGCTGCTGAGGCTTCCGGAACCAGCGTTGAGCACCTTGCCTTGTTGTTTGGTACATGTGAAATTGTGAATTCCTCTGATATTTAGCCTCACTGTTCCTGTAACTGTTTAGTTATGTTTAACTACTTGGGTAATACATGCTGCTCAACTTGCTAAAATACGCTACTTTTTCTCCATAACAAAACCATTGCGCAGGTAAACACAATTTCCGTAGTAGTACACATGATAGGGAATGTAGTACTGGGGTATGGGTATTCTTGTCAGAATGTCAGCCTTTTGGTCGAAGAAAACTATTCGATCATCCACTTATAATGGATTTTAAGATTACATATATTCATGGCTTTAGGTTTTTAACAGTGAGACATATTCCACCCCATTCATAACATTAGACATTGTTGTGTTTCATTTCTGATGATGAATTTTTGAAATAGTGAATCCAGGGCACATGTCCCCTCCGTCCTGTGAAGAAAAAGATGGCCACGGAAGGTAGTCTCATAGATCTAATGATTCTTTGGCCCAGCCCTCAATCAGTTTGTAAATTAAACTTTTGTACCGGCGGCTGCTTGCCATGTGAAAACTCGAGCAAGTTATACTTGTGAAAAAAAGTTCAGCAGTTGCTTCTATAAAACGTGACCTATAAAATGACGTAAATTGACTTTTTCTTTAAAATAAAAGTGTTTTTTCTGCTGCATATAGAATCTAGCTGATGTACATTTCTGACAGATTCTATACCTCTTAAGACTTTAATGATTTAAATGAAAATGTTGCGATTACACTTGTGAACACAACACATGAAATTATCCGGACGAGAATCAACATCACAGGTATAATGAAAAGTTTCAATTTGGGTGGGGAGGAGGAATCTAGAATACTTCGATTTCCATCGACTGACCTCATCTTCAACTTCCTAGGGCATCCAGAATGGGTAGGTGCAAGATCGGGATCTCTGACCTATCTAGACCGTTGTTGGGGTAATGACTATTATTAACACAGATAAATTGTTACGAATATTTAACTGAACACACCATGTCATCGCTCTAATGCACAGCATTATTAAGCCCGGATGGGTGTGTACCGATACGGGGCTTCTAGAATTGGAAGTTCAGTTTGTAGGAATTGGTAAATTTGTAGCGGCAAAAAAAAAAACCCTCCTCCTTGAATTGCAAAAAAAAGATTAGGCTACCCTTAGAAATGGCAAAAAAAAGGGTACCCCTCTGAGTGTCGTCTAACATTGCCATCTACTGAGAAAAATTCACTCTGCTGCATAGGGGAGTACTCTATTTTTTTTTTGCAAGTGAGGGGAGTACCCTCATTTCTTTTTGCGAGTTAGGGGACCCTCATTTTTTTTGCAATGCATAACTCTAAGAGGGGTACCCTCTTTTTTTGGAAATTCTAGGGGTAGCCTCATCTTTTTTTGTAGTTCAAGGAGGAGGTCAATTTTAGTTTGCATCCTGCAAATTTACCAATCCCCACAAACTGAACCGATCCGGGTTTGGTCGTATCCTGTACGGACTCGTTACAACTGTATCCGGTAAGACTTAAGTTATTGCGTCTGCAAATTTAATCTTGCCGTACCGGTACATATCTAGTAGCCGCAAATTTTACTATTCTCTTCAGTTTTTAAATCTCCCCAAACTATCTATTATCTGCCGTTTGGTCGATGGAAACAAAGTATTACAGACAGGATAAGATTTCTTTCCACTAATCACTTCCAGCTCAATTGACGACAGACTTTAGCAATCATGAGCACTGACTAGTGTGGAATTGCTGAATAAAAATTGGCGACATTTATCATCATCGACGTAGCACTACAGCTACTTTATCAAATAGAGTAATTATTTTGATGACTGACGCAAACATTGAACTAGTTTTATCTGGAATTGAATTTAGTATGTGACCGTGTTACCACAAATTGTCTGGAATATTTTCGCAAAAATTGGCTAACATGTCGCGTTATTGGCAAATTGGAAAAATATCCCGTTCTTACCAGCCAGACGTCCCCAAGCCGGGGCTTTTATTTTTACCGCCCGCATCCGAAGGCTGAGGGAAGGTAATAGTTTCAGTTTGTTTGTCAGTTCACTGGGGGGGGGGGGGGTACCCCCCACTGGGATCCCCCCCCCCTCCGGGATGGGACAGCAGAGCGAGCAATTGCTATGCGGCGGGCGGTATGCCCCTTACGTTCACGCAGGAGGACTTTCTTGTTTGAATTAGGAATCTGTTACAAATAAGCAAGAAAACTTGGTTGTGTACAGGACCTTGTGTGGCTTGATCGATTTGTTCTATCATACTGCTTGATTGATGGTTGATTACCCAGTGAAGACGATCCCATTGAACCAGAGATACGCGCGGGCCAGTGCACACCGCGCTTGTGAAGAATGAACGTCCACATTTGATGGGAAAAGTAACTCGACTGGGCAGGGTTCGTGAACAGAATTTACTTCGCCTTACTTGTTTTGGTTTTTAACTTCGATCAAGATTGCCCAACGTTCTATTCATTCTGCACTTGCCGCTAAACCGGTTTACTTTCATTTGGTCATGTTCAATCAACACCATATGTGTCAATGACAATAATTTTGACGTAAGATTCCACGTTCAATTCGCCCGTAGGTGACCACGGGTGACTATCACCTGGGAGACTCAGGTATTTGTCACCTAATAACTAACTGAGTAGTTGGCATGCAAATAAGATACATGGTATCACAACAGAACCATTTCAGTAGATCAAGACTCTTTCAACATTAATATTCTAATATTGAAATCCAATCTGTCTACCAAAATTAGGATTAATACTGTTACCTTCCTTCACACAAAAATGTCTTCAAAGCTGGTTTTCCAAATGGAGTAATCAGGGCCATCTGGATTTGGACACGCAATCTCCAACATTGAGGAGGCCACATTAAAGACAAGACAAGTTAATGCAGAGGCATGCGTGCGTGGGTCGGGCATTTTTGTTTCAAATTGCATGTGCGTGATAATTATGTTGAAAATACTTGCAGCATCGTGATTGACAGGTCCATTAAAGGTAAAATAATTTAGCTGTCATGGAGCTAATTTACAGCTATGTGTTAAATCAACATGTGGACATATCAATATTAAAATAGCAAAAATTATCTTAAAATCGATAATAAAACCCTGCAACAGAATAAATGTTGGCTGATGTAAATTGGTTATATGTCCATTTCAACACGCTGTGTCTGTAACTTTTGACCGACCATTTACGTCGTAAGGCTTTCTTGTTACAATTCTGGGGTCACGTATCATCATCTTGTCTTTTTACAAATGTGAAAAGAGGATGAAATGAAGTTGGGAACAAAGCGAGAAATTCCAGAATTCAAGAAAAAATACTGTTAATAGAAATGTTAAACACTAATTTTCGTTTTTCCTCGTCATAAATCCCCTTCGTAATCCTTGCATAATGAAATCACAAAAAACATTCATTGACCAATTATCTTTCTACTACTCAACTGTGCAAGAACAACACAAGAAGATTGATAGGGGGGAAACCAATAAAGTTTTCTATAGTAAATTTGATTTTAAAAGTGGGGGCTTCAGAAGACAAATTGTGATCGAAGGAGACTGCAGATAAATTGCTTTGTAAATGTTGTTCGGTATCAACCTCCCTGCGGCTCATCAGACCTCATTTTCCAACGAAGTCCTACGAAACTGTTTCAAACATTGTAAGATCGTAACTGGAGATTTAATGCAAAACTATTTGCCAAAGGTGGTCAGCTTCAGCGTGTCGAAAGAAAATGTGGGATATCCAATGAATCGAATGACTAAGACAAGAAGAAATGGATTTAGGATAAAGCCAATCCAGATACGATCACTTGGTTGGGATTCACCAAGGAATTCGGCAGTAATCACTGCGAAGGGTAGAGAATGAAGCCGAGACCGAGGTTGAAGCTCCACAATCAAGCTGTTTCCATCTCTTGCTGCATCATTCGTTTCACAAATCTCCATCCTTACCCAGATCTACTCTCAATCGGTATTTATTCTTCCCACTTAAGGTATAGACCTCCTCCCGATCGATTGATCATAAATAAGTGATTTATTTTCCGGATATAAATAACAAATGCTCAAAGGGCGTATTTTTCTTTTCTTTCTTTTTTTTGCAAATACGCATTACGTATGTTTCACCAAGTTCCACTCATCTTCGTAACTAACGTTCATGAAAGAATCATTTCTGGATCTTCAAGATTTGTTGTCGT
Organism: Haplosyllis leylae; assembly: GCA_038406175.1. Classification (NCBI taxonomy): domain Eukaryota; kingdom Metazoa; phylum Annelida; class Polychaeta; order Phyllodocida; family Syllidae; genus Haplosyllis; species Haplosyllis leylae. Next base: position 15,839 of record JBCAUG010376704.1, read on the forward strand.
TTTGTTTTTTCTAACACATTTGAACATTAGATTCTATTCTATCCTAATATTATTACTAAACTTGTCTTATGTTTAAATCATAATTCTTTCCATTCCTGTTTGTGAAATTTTGCGGGGAGGAAAAGGCAGTATGTTCTCAACGAGCGACACTCCTTAAACGTGCCCAAGCCCTTTTGCTCCTCAATTTATCCCACTTTATTTGGAGCGACGCTTCGCTTTTGGATCACAATCTCAACTAATGGCAAGAAGAAGTGTCTTTTCGATCGCTTTCTTGCAGTATTGATCCCTTCTGGGAAAAATGAGGGAAGGTCGTCCCCGCGCGTTCACTTCACACATACTGAAAGAGATATATCGTTTTGATCAGTACGGACATGACGTGAAGAGTGTGTTGTGTTGCGCATCTTTTGGAACGTTCACATTGCACAGGACCGGGAGTGGGACCAGAAACAATGAGTTACTGTATATTATGCAGAACTGTTCACACTGCACTGGAACCGGGAATGGGACCAGACCCACTGTCTTCTATTGTGCCAGTCCTGTTCCCAGTACCTGTCCTGTTCCCGTTCCCGTGCAATGTGAACGTGCCATTACACAGACAATCTCGATGACCATGACTGAGTTCCAACAAAGGATCAGCACTGTGTATCGCTTCTACATGAAATGGGAGCTTTCATGACGGATTTTCAAGAACAATCGAACGAGAATATTGACCGTACGCGGTCAAAGGTTTAGTCTCCGCAAGATGCTCCACACACCTGA
>JBCAUG010376815.1:0-16597 GCA_038406175.1 Haplosyllis leylae
GCCCCAAGTGATGCTATGTAAAAATTGAGGTTACCACTCACCCACAGCAGTGCAGAAAGGACTACAAGGACAATAAGGACATGTGGACCAATTTAGGACATGTAAAGAAGGAGAAAAATCATGTTGGGCCTCACTCATCATAATGATTGATGTGAATATCAGTATCACTTGGATTTTTAACCTCTGCAGGACCTACTCGGTGTGTACAAGGCTTAAAAATGGGATAAAATTGTCATAATACTCAAATGCATATCAAATTTATTATCAGGATGTGTCTAAGAAAAGTATTCACCTTAGGTTACACCCTCAGTGAATATATCCCTCGGGTAAATTTATAAATTTGACATTCCCCTCCTTCTTGTCATAACTGATAGTATTCATAAGTGCCCACTTGGCTATGACCCTTTGACCAACTTACTCTTTTTATGCACTGGCGGAAGTCAAACACGTCAAACGCGCTGCCTTATATGATTTTAACAAAAGTTTCGTAAAAAGGTTTTCGATGGAATTTTACAATTTAAGATTTTAAAATGTTAATGTTTATGCTGCCATCGTTTCCGATTTTTCGATTCGTGACAGATGTTGTTAAAGTTTTTCCACATTCGCTGTTGTTTTGAGGTGATGTTCAATTGGAGTTGCTAACAATATTATTTCTTCATCGGTTGTCTTGCCAATAAAAATATCACATAGTGAAGAATTTCACAAAAGGTGGCTCGCAGGCTGCTCTGTCTTATTGTAAACAAATGGGCAAAGCACCTCAAAATATGCCTGAAGCTTCACATATATATAATCTGTTATCAACTGTTGATCTATCTAACCTCTGAAGCTATCCTCCTCCAACAATGAGTAAGCCACCTAAAATTGCTAACTAACGACAAGCAATGAAGAATATTTAATGTTCTGAAGCTATCCTCCACCAACAATGAGTAGAACATCTCAAAATATGCCTGAAACATCAAATGGCCAGTTATCACTGTCACCAACTATTACTTTACTCAGTTTACTCAGGACCAGTTGAAAACTGAGCTCCTCACAGTCAGTAGTCAGAGCATTAGTTATTTAATCTCAGGGGTGACAGCAGTTGTTCATGGATGTTAGTTCATGCACTGGACCTATGTGAAGGGAGAATTTCTAGTCTGTAATGCTGGGTGGTGGCTGGAGATGTGTGGGGAGCTCACTGAGAGCTCCAGTACATTTGCAGTTAATCAACAGATTCGCAAGTCAGTGTCTCTGCAGAGACACCTGTCCTAAGACTGGTTGAATGCAAACAGGAACAGAGAGTCATTGTTGAACAGTTGAGGAGTTCACACTAATGAGGTAGTAGGCCTCCATCAAGTCTAAATAACACTTAACTACTGCCATTATTCACATGTGGGGGCTAGAAGTTTGCACACAGAAATACTGGAACATACACTGTTGAAACACACAACTGGGGAAGGGAGCTACACACACACACTGGTGTAGACATACAGGAAACACTTAGTTGATACTGGGGAGTAGACACTTGAAACTATGACATTACCTCTGACACTTGATACACATCTAAGAAAACTCTGCAATACAGGAACACCCATAAATACAAGCTTTAGATGCAATATTCAAGGAAACACAACTTAACCTCTTACATTTACTTGCACAGTTCTTACATGCTTCTTAGAATGATATTTAAATAGCTTTAAGTAACAGGTTTGTGAAGGGGGAGCTAGTGAACTTCTCCTGCCTACCAGGGTCTGAAAGGCATCTAAAAGTGGCTAAAACAGCCCAAATGCACAATTTGGCAGATCCCAAGCAAGGAGTTAATTGAGCTCCTTACAATACCTGAGAAATTCCTGCTATTTGCTATTTTGGCACTTAACAGTCTGATAGTTTTTCTGGAGGTCCTACTTTCATAAGGTGTACTCCTCCTTTTATACCTAATACTTAACCACTAGCATATCAAGGCTACTACACAAAATAGTCCCAAGGCTGAGTTGGGAGCTCAACACAAGGAGTCAGTCATTTAGCACAAATTGTGGTTATTACAGGTAGAAGGGCACACTGTCTTAGTTTGACACTAGTCTCATCTCATTCAGATCAGTAGTTACTGAGGTAGACATGGTGGGAGCTACTATTAGTCAAGGGAATCATGTGATTGCCTGACTGGCTACCAGGAGGTGTGCATGTGACACAGGGACTCAGGATATCCTTGGGGAGCTAGGCATGATAGGAATGTGATAGATGTACACACCCAGTTGGGGAGCTAGTCGCTTTGCTGTGGATTCCGTATTATACGCATTAGGCCAGAAATGCATGGACTGCATCTCTAACTCCTTACTGTCGCCCATAGATCTACTTCAACCGGTTACACATAGCAAAGTGCAAAATGGTGGAGTCTGGTTTCGTGAAGAGAATGCCTCAATATTGATTTCGACTTCATTGAGGCGGCACCTGTTGATGGTGCCGCCTGTTATTACCCGAACTGATTTTCAGTGATTTTCTTCAGAGCTGCAGAATGATTTTAATACCTCCAGATAAAATGCTGTAATCTGGTGGAAATTAGGAATGCGGATAGAGTGAGCCAAGGGAGGGGGGGTATCAAAATCATTCTGCAGCTCTTGCTACCGTCGCAAGGAAAGGGGAATAGATTGAGCTGGGGCAGGGGGTATCAAAATCATTCTGCAGCTCTGAGGAAATTGCGTTTGCATAGCAGTGCCGCCTCATGCGCTGGGATATACCGGGGTACCAGGTCGTTCAGTTAGTTTGAGTAAAAGTTCAGTTTAAAAGGGTTCAGATTTCATGTCGCATACCCGTTCTAATGCACTGGATTTAACTGCATGTTTGTACCTTTCCCTGTCCATCTGCTGACCAAATAGTATGTTCTCTCTCACAGTTCCCGAATAGATCCAAGCTTGTTGAGGTGTGTATGCAATGCTGGTTTAAAAGGAAGTTTATAAAAGGATTTTAAAGTATTCGAAAAATAGTATCGTTTGGCTTCTAGTCTAGTTTCTAGAATTTCAATAATTTCTAAATTGACGTTGAACGTTAGATATATCACCTTCCCCCTACAGACAGTGAACCCGACGAGACAGGAAGCTCCTTCAGAAGGGTCATCAACAAGGAAGATTTACCGCAACCCACGGGACCGACGATAGCAACCAACTGACCGGGTTTAATTTCCATGGTAACATTCCTGATACCGTACACCTCATCATATGGCCTTGCCTGAAGGAAAAGAGAGAATTCGATGTTCCATCAAGTCGTGTAATAAAGATTTTCTTTAACCCAAAAATGTTCAACTACAAATATTGATAATGAATCACTTACATCTGAAATCTTTTTATTATCTTCGCATTGGGAGCTGCCTATTTCTTTCTCCTCATGATTGTTCGTTTCAAATTCTTCCCAAAGCGCAGTAACATTAGTGAGTTTGATGATCGGTTCGTTTCTATTCATGAAGTCATCTTCACCTTCATATTCACATATTGTGTCCATGTCAGACTTCTTGTAGGAACTTGTGCTGATCTTCTCTTGCTTGTCTGGTTTTTCACTTTCTGTGTAAGTGTCATTCTCATCCAACATGATGAAATCCTTTGAAACCAAGGAAAACTAGTTTTTTATTTTTTATATAAAATTGTATTCGTTTTTAAAATTAGGAAAACAAGGCTTTTACAATACTGTGAACCTGTAATGAAAACCATAGAGAATGAAAGCCACTGTTTTCTGAAGTATGAAATATTCTCTGTGGAAAGATTATTTGAAAAGGCATTACTTTTACAGTAATATTATTATTGGTCATAAAAGACTAATTGTTCATTACAAGAAAAAGTGAGGTCGCGTAAGCAAGGTTACACGTAAACAAATCTTTTATTGAAGTTCCCTTATCACCCTGAAGAAATTTCAGAAAATTCGGACTAAAACAGAGATGTCACTAATTTCTGACCTATTGAAGACAATGGGTGGAATTTTTCTTGGATTTTTCCCTTGAAAAATCTGCAAATATCTCAGACATCTGATCATCCACTTTTAAAATCATTGCACAGTTTGAAAGGATTGTGTAGTGGGATTTTCTACCAGATAATTTTTAAATGTAAATATGTAGGGAATCAAAGAAAATTAACATTTTGTGTGACCACCCCTTTTTTGTCAATCACTAATTTCTGACAACTGTGCACAAACTGGTTTAAACCAGTTCAAACCAGTTTTATCAATCACTAATTTCTAACTCTCCTAATATTACTCTTACAAATCCCATTGAAGTCAGTTATTTCTGACACCCTGTCAGAAATAAGTGAAGAAAGTTTAAGTTGTCAGAATTACTGATTGGACATTATTCAGAAATTTTTGACCATGTACTTGTTTTTGTCATTTCTAACATACTTCTAAATTGAAAACTTAAAAATGGCCACATCACTTGGATCACAACACTAACATGCAATTTTTATTGCAGAAGTTACTTTTGTAAGGTCAGCAGTGGAGGCTGCACCATTCAAAATCTGAAATCCTGAAGTTCCTTCAGGGTGTATATGGGTTTATTTGTAAATCAAGACAGTCTGACCAAAAGGCTGCTTGATGCATTCTTGGAGACTATTGTGTGAACCATACAGCAGAGCACATATATGTGAGTAGTCATGTGGATTCTCCATGTGGGAATCCATGTGGCTACTCAACTAGTATGACCTGCAGACCTTCAGTCTGGATGCTGTATCGGCACCACTGCTCTATCAACTTTTAATTAGAGTGGCCAGAAATCCCAGACATTAGCCAAGGTTAGGGTAGGAGAAGGGTTAAGGGAGGTAAAGGCCAATATTATGCAATATCCTCCCCTAGACTCTGGCCAGATGACTGTGTATGTCATGCATCTATTTCATAATAAAATATACTTGAGTACACAGTACAATTTATTATCACAGGCCATTTCATAGTAATGGAACTCTTAAGTAAATTTTTGGTAGTTAAAAATGTGATAGTACATTTGGCAATTAAACATTTAATAACAAGAAAGCCAGGTGGCTTCATACAGAGCTGTTCTTTCTTGTTGTGTTCTTATTTGTTGTGTGATCTTGTTTTTATTTTGTAGTATCTCAAAGATACTAGAATAAGATATCACAATAGATGACAAAAGAATTGGAATCAAAGATGTGTATTTTTTCATCATTTTGAGTAGTTGTGAGAACTGGGTAACTCAAATTTCAAAAATTCTTATTCAGTTTGATTCCTCTCATTGATAAAAAGATGTAGTGCAACATGCCTATGTTAAGATCAAAATTTAAAAAGTTATGAGCAACCAATATTTATGAGCTTTACTGCATGTTCTCATTCCAATTTTCTATGACTCCTGTTCACATATATTCATCTCATCTGTATATATCTCTTTATGCATAATATACCCATATAGAAAGGATGACTAAAGAATTGGAATCAAAAACATGCAATTTTTCATCATTGTCATGGTAATTGTCATTGTTGTTGCATCGAGTTCAGGCAACTGATGTGTACTTGTCAATCAATCACTCAAGGCATAAATTGGATTCAATAGAAAGTCCTTTATTTCAAGTAAAGTCTAGTCAAACTTCGAAGTTCTACAGTAATATTCATGAACACTTGTAACTAATGTTCATTGGACACAACTTCCCATCAAGCTACTTTCTCTTCAAGATCAAAACTGCTTCTGATCATCTAGATCAAACAAGGGGTGTGTCTTGGCTAAGGGCTAGGGGTAATTAACTGACAGCTTGCTGGGGTGTTGTATAACTGAACTCTAATACCTTATGTAAATAAAGTGTATCTCTAATCTGTCAGAACACATGTGGCTTTTGTGTTGTATTTGATTAACAACTTGCAAACTGATCTGTTTGTGTACTTGATGCAAAAATGGCACAAACTGATACAACATTGTGGTAATTATCATTGTGGTAATTATCATCATGGTAATTATTGTGGTGGTAACTTGTCATGGTAATTGTCATGGTAACTTGTGGCAGTAATTCTGAAACACTTCCTACTGCTCTGATTTACTCAAAACATAGGGTTGTTACCCCTTGTTGTAATCATCTCAAAAAATTAATGCTACTTTGTGAAGGTTTGAAGGCAACCCATTAGAAATTAATCAAGATGAATATCTAAGGTTTGATGAAAATGTACAGTTTTGCTCAAAACATAGGATTGTTATCCCTTGTTGTGATCATCTTGAAAAATTAACCCCACTTCATGATGGTTTGAAGGCAATTGGTTAAGAATTGATTGAGATACTGACAAAAATGTACAGTTTTGCACTTTCTATCACCTTGAACCTTCAAAAGTTTCCTGCAATAACAAATGAACTCAAACGGACCTCTCATGATTGGCTTTCATTATTTGATACTTGTGCTCAACACATTGTCAATGCTCCCATCTGTGAGAATGATTGTGCAATTTATGCGAAATTGTATTGCGAAGCAAAGCGTGTTCTGCCTGAAAATTGGAAAAGCTTCTTGATTTTGAAATCAGTGATGAAATGGACATTCCTTTGATAATATTAGTTCGTTCACTACAATCTGCAGTAAATCACATTTTCTATTTGTTCAAAGAGTAGGGTCTTCACTATGATCAAGAACCATAATTTATTTTGCAAAATGAAGGTAAATATCATTTGGTTTGTTACCACACATGTTCAATGGGCGGAAAATGAGGCAGGTCGCAATCTGGCAAATATGAAATTACAGCTTCATGTAAAAGTTGCATTCTCCCCCCAAGAGATGAAATGGTCCGGAATTTAATGTCGTAAGTACAAATTGAACATTGTACAAATGTAATTTTTGAAGCAAGTTTGTAATCTTTCTCTTTTCAAAAAATAACATGACAACTTTGTATTGAAATTTTGAGCAGGCTGTAAAATTGGGAATTATGCAATAAATTCTGTGGTGCAATTGAATGTCCTCAGTTAATGATATACAAAGATTTCACATTTTTCACAGAAAACTTACAAAATATATATGTTAAGGAAAATGTAAATATGATCTGTATTTCCCAAGATTGACAGGCTAAAGTTAAAATGCTGATGTATATAGCTGCCCAGGGAGATGATTTGGGACCTCCTCACATAGGAATGACAATGTCATAATTTAAATTTGTTCAGTAGTGTTAGTCATGTAGTCTTAACACTTATACTTAAGGTTGCTGTAATCACTTGACCCAACAAAATAAATTTTAGTACAAATTATCGACCATTACAATAGGAATAATGAGATGAAGTTTAAAAAGTTTCACAGTTATGTTTTAGAGTATTTGAATGATAATGTTTTCATTGAAATGAATGGAAATCTCCATTTTACTCAACATTGGGATGGTAAAATTTAAAATTTACACTCTGTTTTAATTGTTAAATTGGAAATATTTCAGATGAAACTGTTAAATAAAATTAACTTCTTTCTAATTATAATTTTCTTATTAATACAATTGAAAAGTATTTATTTATACCGCTAGAAATGTTTATGTGCAACTCATCTTCCAAGATCTAATATATTTCTGTTGTAGATGGACCACAAATTGCATTGGTATTCACCAGAGTTCATTTGAGTTAAAGAGGATAACAATACAGCTAGTGGTTAATGAAGCTCAACTGTGTGCCACAACACATCAAAAGTATGTAACCTTAAATCTCTACAGGTTGGATTCAATTTGTAGTTCTGATTAATTGCCTAGCAATGGAGTTCTGACTTCAGTTCTGACTTATTAAAAATACTAAGAGGTACTGTGTTTAATGTTTACAAAATGAACAGTGTTTGTGCAATTCATATGAAAATAAAATGTTTCAGGCATGTATTTGCAACTGATTAGTCCATTTTTCATTGGATTTCTATTCTATCTAGAGCTTTCTTACTTTCTTACTTTCATTACATGATATAATTTATTTTAAATTAACAACTTAATTCCTATTCAGATTGTATTGTCTTTTCAAATTTATGAATAACTTTTCATTTTTTCTCTAAGAGCCAAACTGGAAATATTGATATAAATCATTCAGAAATTATTCTTATCATCACATTAGTAGAACAAATTATGACAATGTCATTCTGATTTATATAAATAGTTCCAAAAAATATTGAATATTTGAGCTTACAATACATTAATTATACCAGAAAGCAATCGGCATATTTCCAAGTTTCCATTTACCACAGGTTTGTAAACATTTCAAAGTAGATTTAAACATATGAATATGTGTGCTGCCAAATGTAATGACTTTATTTATTATTGCCAAAATCTCACATAACTATTGTTCATATGGATGTATTGTAGTCAAAATTCAAAAAAGTTATTGGCAATTAATCAAAACTGAAAATTGAATCCGACCTGTGCTGTGCTGACGGTCTCTTCATGTAGCGAGTTCCTTAACCCTACCAAAATTTACATTACTGTTCCATTTCTGTAATCTTGATTTTTGCAGCACTTGCTTGCCATTTCTTCTGGAATGTAAATTTGACATTGTGATGGTGGTGCTGTGAATGCGTTCTCTTCAAGTGGCAAAAAAGGGAGCACAAAACCACACAAGTTGTTTTGCTGATTAGCTTCATGGTTCTTTCTTGTCGAAGCCACAGTGTTACATCCCTTTTTGTGTTTTAAACAAAGTACATTTCACATTGGGTTAGTTTCTTCAATGTGAAAGAGGCTTTCACGTTTACAACTGTTTTACTACTACAGAAAGCAAAACATAACAAGAATGGATAGATAATTGGGTTTATTTTTCAAGAACCACCAGAAATTGGAAACAATTGCAATAATTTTCATGCAATGTAAAACAGGGTCACCTCATAGGAGGTCCCCAGGTCGACAACAGGTGACAAACCATCACCAGATTTACACCAATTTGTAGATCTATGCAACCAAGCCACTAAAAGAGCTTAAATGACAAAAATTAGGGTGTAATGTTATTGGGTGTGGGTTCTCTGGTTTTTCCAGATGCTAGATTTTTATCTTGATTACCTGCGTTTTGGGTTTCCATTTCATTACCTACATTTAGGTTGTTCCACATACCCCATTTAGGTTGTTCCACATACCCCATTACACCCTGTATGTCATGTGGTGAATTTTCCCAAATACAAATTGTAGCTGCTAACAGCTAAAACAAAAACATAGCGATAAATATACCATAAATATACCATAAATATCAGTGATAACAATGTAACATACTAACAGTGTATAAATATGCTGTATGAAAATTGCGATTAACTCATTTAAAACAGTCTATAAATAACAATAATATGTGTTTACCAATATCAGTAACAAACCAATCGAATAAATTGAATGGATAATAAAATTAATTTTAGCAATATGAAGTTATTATTTGAAGTCATTTATTATTCTTCCGCTGACGAGTCTGAGTCTGTGTAGAAAATAGGCTTTGTACGCCTCTGTGGTGGAGTAGGCAGCTTCTTGGAGAAGGGTGTGTTCACTGGTTTCTCTAATCTGTGGTAGTGACTGTTGCTACCAAAAGATCGGAATTTTTCCGATCGGCGTGATGGGAATGTCTGGTCTTTGGCATGAGTTTTAGTATAAAGTTTTTTAATGCCTTTTGCTGCCTTCAACCTGTTTCTATCAATAACAGTCACACAGTAGCGGACTGTATTGTCTACCCCCATCCAGTATGCCATAATTCCTTCCGCGGTAAGTCTATTTTGGTCCATGAGGAAGAGATTTCTGTTGTCTACATCCCAAATTTTCTTGAGATGCAAAACGGATGTACCTGATTGTCGGCTTGCCGCAAGTTTGAGCGCCCTGTTGAAATTTTCCCTCTTGTCATTTTGACTGTCAGTAAAGTTACAAACAATGCAGTGGTGCCTCGATCCATAATATATGTGGATAGTCTGGCTTTCTCCCCTTTTTGGGCAAGAAGTCCTTGTATCCTTCCACCACTTTTCTGATATCCTGGAACAATTTATCTAGTACAATGTTAAAGTCACCACATGTATCGTATTTGTCTGTTAGGTATTCTATGATATCCGCATCGGGGATGAATGTAATCAGTTTTGGGAATATAATCTCTTCTTTGATGGCTTTGATGAGGTTATTGTACAGTCTCCCTTACAGTCTGTCTGTGGTTGACATATTGTGTGAAGAGAATGCACTGCTCATGAAATACTTAATGTCAAAATGTTCGTTTACATAACTTTGTATGTCATCCTGTTGAATCTTGCTGAGATAGTGGTTAAACGTCTTATACATGAAGCTGTCACCCACAAACCAGATGCGATCATAGCTGGGCACTTTGCCTGAAAGAAAGTAAAATCCATTAATGGATCATATCCGCATTTAATCATGTAACCCACTTATGTAATGGCTTGACATGAAGCATTCCATTACATGTTATTTGACAGAAGAGACTTTTGTGCATGACTATTTTATCATGTTCATCGGATTTATGCAGTCATCATGTTGTAATATCATGTTTACATATTTGTTCACTGCAATGAGTCCTATTTCGGACTGGCATGACTACTTTATCATGCTATGACATTTGATTCATGACTGTTTCAAAATGATTATTTATTCCAACATGTCTATCTTATCATGTTTATGTTGATTTATATAAGAGGTATTTCTTACATGCTAAACTCTCAAATATCGATACACAGCATTACTTTTCCAGCAGCCTGCAAATTTAATTTCCTCTAAACTGTAGGATAGTTTTAGCATATCTGATGCCCTGCCAATGCGTAGTGAATGACAGTCATATAAGTCTTGATTCAGGTTTAATTTCTTCAAGGCTTGTCTAAGCACTGTCCTCACATGAGCAGGTTTAACCGGAGACCTGTCACTGAAAACAAAGAATGGCTCCGAGTCTTTCCTGTATTTACCTCTCACTGCCATGTAAGTTCGAGTTAGAATAAAGGGACAGAAAAATCTCTTAAATCTCCTGTCACAGGCATCTACTGCTGTATTCCCAGTCACTTTCACTTTTTGTGGTCCTAACTCATTTCCATGAGTCTTTGAGCTGTAAAGGTAGATTAATATTTTCTCCTTGTTGTCACCTACATGCACATCTTTTGCTTTAATAGGATGTGTCCCAGTTGTCAACTCCCCAATTCTGAGGAGGCCATAATACCCCAATGCCAATATGGTCATGTATAATAGTTGCAGATATGGTTGGTTTACCTCCAGGCTGAATCTGCATTGAATTTCAAACAACAACAATTCTAGCAACTTAAATTGAATGGGTAGTCTGGTTCTGACCCTATCATTGATTAACTTGCATGACTTAGTCAAAGTGCTCAATAAGACTTTGCTATCATCCCAGGGGTAGCCATCCATGGTTAAGACTTTCTTTATTGCACTACAATAGGATCTAATGGTGGAAGATTGTAGTCCATTTTCTACTTGATAAGTGACAAATAAAACTGTTCTCTCCTCCCAAGATGCAGGCATGTAATCTAGTCTTATGAGAAAGTTGTTAAAGCTTCTCCAGATACAAATGTAATTTTCCTGTGTAGATTTTCTATGTTGGGTTGCTTTTAACCTATCTAGGACTCCATGAAGTGCTTGTGTAGAGATTCTGGTTGAGTTTGAAGATGATCTTGACAATATAGATGTAGCCCTCCTTTTGCCTACAATATGGAATTACTTCAGCCAAATTTTGCTAATTGGCCACAACATGTCTGGTACAGGTGTCTTGTTGGCTTCAAATTTGCCAGCACCCAGCTGCAGAAATCTATCTATCTTTTGCCTGGATAGGAGATCAGCCATCAAGTTGTTTTTTGAAGTTACATGTTTAGCATAAATTCTGACATTATGTATGAGGCTATGTAACACCAGAATTCTAATCAATACCATGCAGTTTTTACATGATGAAGATGTTTTGTTTATCATGTATACCACACTTTCATTGTCACAAAAGAGGACTATCCTTTTGTTTGCTGATCTATGGATCCATTGAACTACCACACATGTAACTGCAAAAAGTTCTAGGTATTCAATGCTGGGGTCATTTTCCTTTATAAATTGCTCATCCCAAACTGCGTGCATCCAAGAGCTTCCCGAGTAGCCCCAAAAACCAAGGCTAGCATTTTTTGTAGCATTGGAGAACATGTCAATCTCCTGTGCTGTCCATAGCTTAGAAAAATCCATGAATGGTCTGCAAAATACTGAAGGGTGGAGTAGGAATTTTTCCCAAGTTTGCAGATCTAGCCTCATTTCAGCATTTATTCTTATGTGGAGGTGAGGCTTCAGAGGGTAGCTGGAACTTGTGTAAGCATACAATCTCCTAGTGAATGCTCTCCCTGGAATAATGCATCTCCCCAAAAAATTCAGGAATCCACAGATTTTCTGCAGACTTTTAACAGTTATCTTCTTGCTTGACTTCTCCAAAGTATCCTGGATGAGTTTTAACCCCTTTTCTATTTTTTCTCTGGGCACAGAGACCATCTGGGTAACTGTGTCAATGAGAAATCCAAGGAAAACCATTTTAGTTGTAGCCCAAAAAGTTTTCTCCAGAGATACTGGGAAATTGATCATTTGACATATCTCTAAGAAAGTTCTCATCTGCTGGTTGCAAACCATTTTAAGAAGGGCAGCAAACAAAAAGTCATCAAGATAATTGACTAAGTCTTGGCCTGTTTTGAACTTTACAATATGAGCTATAGCATCAGAAAAACATTGGAAATGTGCACAGCTGATGGATGCCCCAAATGGCAAACACTTATCTACAAAATAGTAGGTTTTCCCATCTATTGGGTTTTTTGCCTTCATTACTAAATATTTCCAATGCTTTCTTTTTATTCCCAAATTTCTAAAGGCACTTTTCATATCAGATTTTGATATGTGACAAAATTGACCTTGCTGTAGGCATAGATCAACTGCTTTATTGAAATCAGGGTATTTAACTGCACACTTCTCTGCAGGTGTATTGGCATTGACAGAGATGAGAGAGTCCTTCCTTGATATTCTGGGGTAGGATAGATGAAAGATAAGCCTTGTATCTTTCCCACCATCCTTAGGAACCAAGCCTATAGGTGATTGTATGTAATTTTTGAATGGTATTGTTTCAAATGGGCCTGCATATCTTTTTAGCTTCACCTCCTTCATAACCTTGTTCCAAAGTATAGTGTCATTACCAACACCTTCAAGCTTCAAATTTGGTGATTTCACCTGTACATTTTGGGGGCCCTCATATCCAATACTGAAACCTGAGGTAAATCCTTCTACCAACCAGTTTATCCTTCTTTGATCATAGTTAGATTCTTTGAGTAAGGCCTCCAGTTCCTGTATTTTTACAGGTGAAACTACATTTTTTAGGTCCATATTCATGTAGTTTAAAACTTCAGGTTGGTCAGGTGCATCTATAATTATCCACATATTATTTAGTCCAAAGTTTTTGAAGAGTTTACAGTTTACCTAGATTTCTTCCCACCCTTGGGACTGTGTCCTTTTTTATCATGGGTATTATCACTGTAATCATTGTTCTTTCCCTTTCTGGGTCCCTTGTGGCAGTTCACAAAATTATGTGAATGATTTCCACAGTACGAGCATTTGTGTTCAAACCTGCAATTTAGTTTCCTGCATTTTTTGTTCCTATTGAAGTCCCAACAGCAATTATCTTTCCAACTTTTACCAGTTTGTGACACATTAGTCCCAGTGTTATAACCAGAGGACACCCTGCCCAGTGGGTCCTTCATAGCAAGGTTCCAGACCTGATTATAAATTTTTGCCCAGCTTCTGTATGGTTTTTTAGCCATGAGTTGTCGAAATGTGTAGTCATAATATGCTACATTATCCCAGATGTAGGATGCAGCAGCAGTATGGATTACATGGATATACTGCCATACCTCAGCTGCACGTTCAGGCTGAGCCTTACTGTAAATAGCAGTGTAGACACGAAAGGCTTGGTCCCACTTCCTGATCCCCGAAATTTTGTCTCTATCACTGACTGGGGCAAAATAAGTCATTCCCTGTTTATTCACAAGTTCCATTTGGTTTTCTTCACCGCTCATGTAGGCTGAAAACCCTTGTCTATCCTTGGGCAACAACTTTTCTAAATCAACAAATTCACCCCTCTCTATTTTTTGGGCTAGACTAGTCTCTACGTGGCAAGTTATATGGAAAAAATCGTCATCATTTTCATCATATATACCTTTAGGTGGAGCAACTGAAGCCTTGAATTGCTCTGCCTCAATAACTGCCTTGTCAGCAATACGTCTCGCATGCTGATCATCACGATCACTTGTTGATGCTATAGGCTCTTCATGACGAGTGGGACCCCTGTTTTGCCGGTCACGACTCTCAGTTTCAATCCTAATAGACTCTACAAAATTTGAAATTTTGTCAATGACAGCTTGCTGTCTATTTGCATTATTAAATTGGGGTAGCAAGTCACCGCTCTGACCCCCACCTGATTCAGTTTCCTTTTGCAAACCCGGCCTGTAAATTGTAGTATCAGATGGAGATTTAATCAAAGGAGATCTACCATGCTCTGCTCTATTTGGCAATTTTACCGGAGTAGTAATAGCTTCATTACCTCTGTTCTTTTCCTTTTGAAGCCTTTTCTCCACTAGATCATTCACCAGCTTTTGAAGTTTAGGATCATTGACATCAATGGTATCCCAATCTAGAGTGCTGCTCTCTCTCCACTCAAGACTTTCATCCATTCGTCTCCTCTTGAATGTTACTTCACCACTATCCTCTGAAACAACATCAGAGTCATCACCGTCGATATGTTCTTCCATTTCTTCATCTGAGTCAATAAAATCGTCTTCATTTGCATGCACTTGAACTGCAATATCGTCGGTTAAAATTTCATCCTCTAGATCTAAAACCTTTTCAGTTGACTTTGAACCAGATCTAGATCTATGCTTCTGACTCAATTTTTGAGAGAGGTCAGGGACTGCATTATTATTCTCTCCAGTCTCTTCAGAGTCTGGACTATTCAATACATTCCTAATATCCTCCTTTTGAGGCACTACGACCTTTGACTTTACCATTCCCTTTTGTTTTGGTTTCATAGTGTTGGAGACGCCGCTTGGCAACCCGCCATTTTCAAAATTTGAAAATTCATTTTGGTTCACACGTCTTTTACGCAAATTACGATCGGGTGAAGCCACAGGTTTTTTACCTGCCAAATCTGGGGTTTTACCCCTACCTTTTGAAGTATTTCTTGATTTTCTATCACGAGCCATTTTGGCTCAAAAATTCAAAATCTATTTAGATAAAATCTTGCTGGCTGGATTCTGAAAAACAAACCGATAGTGACGTCACGGAGCCTGTGACGCAAACACTCTGTGTGCCTCACGTGACATTTGGCGCATTATGCATCTCCTCATAGCAAAATCCATTTTATTGCTAAAATGAGACTTTATATCCCTCGAATCCAAAGGACTTTTATCATTTTCTCAAAACAAGACACAGATTCAGGCAAAAGAATGATAGGAACTGATATGGAACATGTTTTTATTTGTTCCGACAGAAGAGTTAAATAATGTAAATGAACAAACATTTCATGTTGAGTAACCTTTGAAAGTAACACATTGTCTGGAAACATTCATTCACAAATCACATTAATACTTGTAGATCTATAAATTTATAATCACGAAGCTTTTTCAAATCAGAAAATATCAAACAAACATTAAAAACTTCTATGTGTCCTGAAAAGGTTTAGGGTTAACCACACTTCGTTCATTGCTGGTCAGACAGGTTTTGGGAAAGTATGTAGCAATGGCTCTCATATTGCCAAACAATTATCATTGTGAATTCTTTGTCTTTGACAATTACATCACAAGGAGCAACATACCAGATCAGAAGGAGTTTTCCATGCCACCCCGTTGTACTCCCTGATACAGGCGTTTCTGACCAGATACTTCTGAAATCCATAATACTAAACACTAAAAGCGAAAGAAAACATATAACCTGATATCTTGATCAAAATTGCACTGCACGCACTATGCACAATCAGACTTTTAATACAATTATCGTACGTGTAATTAATTCCAAGGGAACCAAGATAAATTCCTAAGTTTTCAAGCACATTCAGGGATCTGCAAACACACTGTCCATTCATAGTGAATGAGGAATCTATCCCTGGACACATCTGTGCATACACAAGATAATGAAAGTCTCGAAAAGCTCAACAAGAGAGTTTACACTGAACAGAGAACTGTAGAACATAGAAACATAGAAAGAGATCTCTGATTGGTACTTAAAAGAGAGTGTCCTTGTGGACATGAGATCATTTTCGATTGTTTTTGAGAAGTTAGAAAAAGGGAGGAATCACAATTTTCTTACTAAAATGTAAAATAGAAGTCTGTGTACCCTGCGAAATTTACTTTGAAGCCAAAATGGGTGAGAATTGCAAACATTCTGGGGATAGACCGCCAAAGAATGACATAACATGAACAACATAAACCTAAATTGTTCACGTTTCCAACCAAAATAGATAAACTATGTAATTTCCATTTGAACGTGGCTAAATTAGATCTATGCAAACAATCCTCATAAGGTTCAACTCATGACTTCTGTAGCACCCTGTAGGTAGAGCATCAATTTCTGACCGTTTTCGATGGTGTCAATCATTTCTGACTGGATTTTACAATGGTGGTCTATGAGAAATTAATATTTGGAATGATTTTGCAAAATTGAGGCCATTTCTCTACAAAATGAT
>JBCAUG010376926.1:0-16596 GCA_038406175.1 Haplosyllis leylae
TCATGTTTTAAATTAAAATAAATAATTAGAACCACACACAACTTTTCTCTTGTTGATCCAGAAATCATAAGTCCCTTGACTGTACAAGCCTCATTAACTTCGTTTTTGGCTTCAATTGGCTACCCAGCGGGCGGTATGCCTCTTGCGTTCACGCAGGAGGACTTTCTTGTATGCAAAGTAGTTTTGTGTAACCATGAAGGACCTTCACCTGTGCTCATCCTTCATAGTTTCTGCATTGTAAATCACCTCCATGATTTCCATACGTTCTGTTAACCCAGATGTACGCATTCAAAAAGAATGATCAGTCTACCAAAGGATTTGGTGAAGTGGGGGAATTCCTTTCTGATCCAATAACAAACACCTTGTTCTGTGGTAAGACGTGACGGGGAAAAATACCGTCCGTACAAAGTATAGCGTAAACCTGACAACTGGATCAATATTCAGGTGTCATAACTCATCTGTACTATTGATTAATCGCGTTAATACCAAGAGATCTTAAAGCCTGAACAGACGGCGTTTGGTTTATCAGTTGATTCCCATATAAATATTACATCAAACCAGATTCGTTTTACATCAAATGATAGCTTTTTGCGAAAGAACACTTAAAGATTTATTTTCATTTTTGCAATTACGAACTATTTCAGTCGACCTGAACCTTGCCCAGCCAGGACAGGACTGGGGTAGCCCCCGCCCCCCCCCCCCCCAGCCAGGATTGGATTGGGGTACTCCCGCTGGGCGAGCACTTTTTACGCGGCGGGCGGTATGCCTCTTACGTTCAGGCAGGAGGACTTTCTTGTTTTGCATTTAAATTTCGTTAAAATAAACCGAGCGAATGAAATTCACTGGTGACTCGAGCAACACTGGGTTAGAAGGCTGTGGTGATGACCCAGTGAGATTAAAAACAAGAAATTCAAACAAAAATCAAAGAGTGAAAGAATTCCACCTGCTGGCTCGTACGGGTAGTTATTCTTAACCTTTTCAGCATGTAAATATTGTATCGTCCTCAGGTGCATGGCTAATTATAATATACAAAAACTGCTGATATTGGCTGAAATTACCTCACCACCCTACGCACCCCAACCCTATGCACCCCAACCCTACAATCTGATTGGTTAGGCTCCCCACCACAGCCAATCAGATTATTGGGATGTAGGTTGCTAATTAACATAAAACCCTGATTTTTGTCCCCACCACCTCTTACGAAAGTCTACGCACCCCCAGTTTAGATGAAATAGCTGACTCTAACGAGCCAGCAATAAGGTGACTCTACTAAGTAGTCATCAATGACGTAAAACTACACAATGTAAAATATACATAACTTTGTTGTCAATTTTGCACAGATGATAATATCCTCACTCAGCACAAATTATTGTCTTGAATACCAAGTATGTACATTTATTGTATGGTGAAGCGATGAATGAAAAAAAAAAGAATCTGTAGGTTTGCTGATGTAAGCTCAGCAAATGTTAGCATGAAGCTAGATGTCTCCCTGTCAGACCCTCATGTTTTGCAATACAACAGCTTCAGTCGTATTAAAGGTTGAGAAACATTGGGTTTTCGTGCTCTTGCATTTTGAAACAAATTTGCTGCAACCATCAGTTTAATGTAGACAGGTATGTGTACTGGTCGGATCCTCACCAAATCCATTCCATTTGGGATGACAGAAAGTCAATTTGTTCGTCTTTGCTCTTTTGCTAAAAGTGTTCAATTGGGTTCCATATGTATTGAACCTCAAGCAAAGAAGGTATTCAAATATGAACTGTTTGTTGATAAAACCTGTTCATGCCATGATTAGCAACCATCAATTAACTTTACTTCAATCTTGGATGGTGTTTCATCCCATTGTTTCATTAATGACTACAGTACCTATTAAATTAGGCGTGGTACATTAACGAAATACTCTAACATCTTATATCTTTATTTATAATAAATGCTACTTGTTAGGCCCTTACGTTAAAGGTAAATATTGTTTCAAACTGAAAAATACATTTCAATTAGACAATAAACATCATTTGTTGAGATAAACTGTGAAAACGGAACAAAGGTTTAGCCTCAAAATGAGAAATTTTTTAATTTTTGGAAATTTTGTCAATTATTCAATCTCATGATAGAGGTTAGAACAACAAAATTACTTCTTACGCAATCTGGGTGCTTCATAATTAAATAAATGAACAAAAAGTAAAGTTGTAATTTAAAATTTTCAAAACTATGCCATTTCTGTTAAAACAGTGAAAATTGAAAAAGTTTTCACGTGGTGTAAAACCCCAGCTCCCAGAATTTCTAGGCGAAACACAAGCTAGTGAACCATTCAATGGTAATCCCAAAAGTGGGTTTCCCTACGGACTGATTATCCAGATTCCAAGTCTGTTTGAAGCTGATACAGATGAAGCTAGGGATGTGTAGCTTCCCTGACAACTGCATTAGATTCGTGTTCTGTTCCCATCTATATTCCGTCCATGCATCTTTCCATAAGCTGACAACACTGATCCATGGGATTTCGACTGAACACTTTCTTTAAATATTTTTAAAGAATAGGATCGCAGAAAATGGACTTTTTGTTGTAGTTTGGTTTGTTCACAACGCACAGGACTATATAACTGTTCATGTTCTTGCATTACCATGGGAAAAGAAAGAAAAACTACCGCATTGAATCAGAGCCCTTATGTAACATTCCATGAATCATTGATTACCAATTAGAAACTGATGATCGATATTCCAATTGTATTTTTATTCCTTTACGAGCAGAAAATAACCGAGAGAAATCCCCTATTGACTCCTCAAACACTTGCCTGTTTGTGTGATTGCATTCAGCAGGAATTTCTCTTGCAATTGCCTTAATGCGGGAAGGTAGTTTGTCTCTCTGACCTTCAGCAAATGCATTTCATTTGACACGACAGAAAGTCAATTCAGTCTGGCTTCACGTAAGTGGAAATTTACTCAGTGATGTACCAGGTTTTTTCCCATATGCAAGGGCAAAACCATCGCAAACACAGTTGTCACAAATATCTGCACACCGAATCCAAGACGAATAAACATGTACAATTGGTAAACATGTACAAATCAGAAAAAAACATTAATGTAAATATTACTAATATACTGTAAAACGTCGAAGACACTTTGACAAAACATACGTTCGGCCCGTTATGAAAGAAACATAACCTGGATCCACAAGCCAATTGCCAGCAGTCACTGAATAGGGCTAATAAAGGAGACAAATGCATTTTTAACTTTTGCATGTCAGCAACCTTTTGACCACCCTTTAGTAGAAAGAAATGCCACGGAAATCAATCCCATATCAGACACAGAAAATATCTAATGAAGGTGGTAGTCCTATTACACACATACGTATGGTCTCCTGAATAAATACAAGAATCTCAGGAAGAACACAACTACTGGATATCAACATAACTGGAATTGACGTGTAAATAGATGAGTACACATTTGATGAGGAAATATCATCTATCAAATGCATTTTTTCCACAAGCTGGAATATTTTTTTCTCGCAACAAATTGTGAGGCCAATTACTAGTAGTTTGCCATTTAGGGATAATTTCTGCAGTCTCCTTAGTAACAGCCACAACAGAATAATGTTCACCAATTGCAGGCTGAATAGGTTCTCTGGGCTGGTACACAAGCAGCTTTAATCGGGAATATTACTGATTCAAATTGTTTACTCATGACAGGTAGGTTGCATATTAGAATGTTTGCTGAGCCTACGGATTCTGTGCTCACCTGGCAGTGTGCTAAGCTTGAGTAATTTTTGTGTTTCTGTGGGATTAATTTTGTAGTACTTCACAATTAAATCTAGCCTGTAATCGGTTGCACACACTGAAGGACATGATCTAAAATCAAATTGCACCAAGGCAATTGTTCATTATTCTGTCTCAGCGTTAGGGAACATTTGTAATTTGAATAAAACGATGCAAACACTCCCTCTCAAGTCTTCTTCTGAACATCATCCATTTCTTGAGCAATCTACGGAAGTCATGCACGATCTTTGCAGTAAAGCAGCCGCAGAATTATATCCAGGCTAATCTGAGACATAAAATCGTCTTCTGCCTGATGTGTTTACCCAACAAATTGAATTTCAGATTAAGTACACAGAACACACTGCAGCCCAAGATAGTCACAGACACTATTATCTTCGGCATGAAAAACTCGCACCTCTCCATGCACACAGTCCATCATAGAAATATTGATTTCTTACAAAATGAACGTTTGAAGAAACGAATCTCTGCATTTTAGGTGCATTGTTTTGGGCTTAATTAACACAGTGCCAAAGCCAGCCAGCCTATTTATCAACCTTGTCATTGTCCTCCTGTTGTGGTTGCTATCCTGATAAAGCGTTCAAGGTAAAGACGTTTGTAATTTAAGTTATATAAAATACCCTGGTCAGACTCTTGGAATATTGACAGTATTCATGTCTATTTTGATGGAATAAGTGTGTCAGAACAGGCGTTCTAAAATAAGTGACCTTCAGCTGCTGACCCAGCTTCTAATGTCGCGGTATTTCTTGGAATTTTCCCCAATTTTTTTCACAAAATATTTCCTCCAGTAGTTTCACCAACACGCGGTATGACACGGCTAAAAAGACACTTTTTTTTTAAAAAAAAAAAGAGTCATTCTTTTTCTATGCATATTTTCTTTTTGAGCAATTTAGAAAATATCAAGAAGTGAAGAATTTCACTTTGGTGGCTCATGGGGAAATTCTATTTTTCTGATTTTTTGTAATGGTGGCAGTGGAATTTTGTAATTCCATTCGTTGTGAAAGACGGTAGACCTACACTTGGGGTCAAGTGGTGTCAGGAATAGACTTTTTTGTTATATGATCAACAGTTAAGGCTCTGTAACCATTTCTGTGATTTTTGGTATTGGAGAAGGTGGCAGTTTCTGATTTTGTCGTAGTATTATTGCTAGTGTCGGGTCAAAATGTAGAACCGAAGTTGTGATTTTCCATTTTTGTGATTTTTCATAACGGTGGAAGTGGAATTTTTTGGTTCCAGCAGTTAGCGCTATGAAGGTTTCTGCAAAATGATATATTTTAGATTTAATATTATTATTTTCAAATTGTCATCCAATTCTACAATGTTCGGGCATCTATATGATGTTTGCCCTATATATAATCAATTTGGTATTTCTCAAACAATTCTCACACACGAAAGGCCCTGGACCATGAACACCAAGTCTTCTTCCGCGCACATGCGTTTTACTTTGCCGCTGCAAATTCTTGCATGAGTTTGTGATGTTCTGTGATAGTCTAATGTGTACGTTGCAAGCGATTGACAAAAAATGTTCGACTGCTATTTGCAAATTTAAATTTTTAAACTTAATTCCGTAGGCTATGTGTGTAAATTTTACCACTTAAAAAGTGATTTGGGCCTCATTTTCGGGCTTTATCTGATCAACGTGAATCGCCTTTGGCAGTTAATTTGGTTCACAAGCTAAAAAGATCCACAATGTAATTGCCTGCGTACTCAAAACATACCGTATCTAACTGCTGGCCTTCTACCTGTGAAAACATTATTTTTACAGAAGAGATTACATTGACTGATCCTACCAAAGCAATCTAGACATCCATTTTTTCCATAACTGTAGGCTACAAGAGGGATTCCTTCTGCTCATCCTCAAATGATTGCGCAAATTAGACTTGAGACTCCATTCATGTAACCAGCAATTTACGTGAATGCTCATTAATCTAATCGGCAGGTTCACCAGCTTTTAGGCCTCCGCTTGTACCTCGACTCTGAGGAAGAATTATTGGATCAAAAAATCCTCTGGGAGGTGATTGGATAGCATTGCTCGCCATGCATTGTCGTAACCTTTTTTCTTCTGTTCAGTCAGAATAGCCAAACAATTGGTTTTACATGTTGATCTTTTTTTTTTTTAACCTGCTATAAGAATTAAACTGGACCTTAGGGCATTATTTTAGTACTTGCAAGAGGTTGAGGACAGACAGCATTTTTTTCATCAGTCAATATTTTTCACCAGACTAAATGCCCGCAATGCAAACCTTCCTTCAGGTTATTTGTCATATTCCGCAACGCTTCCTCTGTTCTCCACTGCACAAAAAGACCTTCCCTTTGGGTAATGATTCCAGAAATAGGAAAACCTGAATTGGGCTCCAATAAATCAATAGCATGTGATGAATGGAATATGGGATTACCTTGATGGTCGAGAAAATAACTAATCAATACGTAGAAAGTCACAGTAGCACATCACTTCCAAGGCTACAATAGCAGTTGATATGTGCGGGGTTTTCACAAAGAACGGAACAACACATTGAAATGCAACCAACTGTAAAATGTAAACACGATTCGACTCTTCAAAATTTGACACAAAAATGAGGATATACCAACATATTATTCTTGTCTTCATTTCAATTTGAGGTCTTGCAAAACGGAATCAAATATTCTTGAAAAATAATAATATCTGAATCCAATTGAACTATTCCAAAGAACATCTGCTTTAAATTACATAAAACAATATAATCAAGAAAACTTACCATAATCTACATTGTCAGGTTCCCAATTTTGTGAAGGCCAAAAATATGGAGTCTGAAAAAATATTAAATAATATTTCAAAAAAACACTTGATCAATTGTAAATAATAATAATATCGGAAACTATGCCTATTCCGGTTGCAGACAATTAAATACCGTTTCTAATGTTTCCCTGCTTTGAATACAGCCACTTACGTGCTTAGATTTGACTTGCGAGAACATTTGTACTACATCAGTATACTGAGAGAAGTGCAGGTGAAATAATAAGATATGAAAGGCAACATACTTGAAATCTGTACAAAGTACCATCGTCCTTGACTGTCAGATTTTTGGTATCCGTTACGGGGAAAAAGTATCCGTACTGGCACAGCAGACTGGCAAAATGTAAGGCTTCTGTGCCGTCTTCGATGTTTAAGCGGTCTATGAGCCATTCTATCACATCATAACCTGAAATTAAACAATCACCCTTATTTATGCAGGGAAAATCAAAAGACGTTTTCATTGATATGTTTGGCTCCGTGAGCAAGAAAGTAGGTTGGTTCGCGGGGTACTCGGTGAACATTGTGATAAGGGTCTTCCTTCCCGACTAGTCCCTCTACTAGCCTTTCATACCTGGTCCTTCTGGATTGGATTATCCTTCCTGACCGGTCCTTCCATAAAGCCTTCCTGCCTGCTCCTTGGGGGAGGGGGGGATAGGGTGGGTCACCTACCTACCTGGCCAAAGCGTCCATGAACCACCGTCCCCTCCCCTACCTAGCCTGGCGCGTAGGGAAGAAGGGGGTCAGGTCAGGTCAGGTGGCTCGTGGATTGGCCCCTCCCTAACCCCCCCCCCCGGTGGACAGACAAACACCTCGGAAAACATTACGTTTCCCTCGTACTACGTATGTGGTCGGTAAAATATCAGAAAGTCACCTTTATTGGCTAATTACTCCAGTATAGCAATGACAGCAGGTTCACAACAAGTATTTCTTTGTTATTCAGAAAATCGAAAGTGAAACGCAGGGAAAAAGGCCACGATGAAATACGGTTAAATATGTAACCCGCAAGGCCAAAAGCCTAAACAATATTTACAGTGGGTTTAGGGGTGATGTTCGACGTGTTCGTGAGAACATTTCCGTATCAAAGCACTCAAATGTTTTTCGACAACGGCAATGAATTCTAAAAGTCTGAAAAGGTAAGCAAACAACAGACACATGATCAATTTTGCCTGACAAAAATATCTTTAATAGATCTAGAATGATTTTGCATCAAGCACATTATTTTTTTTTTGATTTTGTAATAATTGCTTTTATAACAAGCAGATGAACATATTTATATGTTTAAGTACTATGGTTTGTTAATATAATCTAACACAGGCTTCCACTTTTTCATTGCTTTCTGGCTCAGATAAATTTTTTCGTATTTGTACCAGAATTCGATTTCGTTCCGTAGTTTATCAAGCACATTATTAATTATAATTGATTTCTCCTTAAAAAAGTGATCAATATGCTTGGTTCATACACATCAATTGTATCATCAATTTTAGAAATGATATGGTGCTGTTATACTTAGTACAGAGTTTTCATAACGAACTTTAAGCTGTATTAAATATGCTTGGCCCATGAATAAAATATCAGGTTATTTTACTTTTACAAGAGTAAGCCGCTTCTGTACTGTAAAAGAAATTCAGCTTTTGACATTTGGCTTGAATTAATTTGGCTGAAACCATGGTGCTCTTTTACGCAAAGACAATCATTGCATGTTAATCATTGACGTTATTAATCAGAATCCAGGCGACTGATTCCAGTGTCTGGCACAGCACAATCCTTCAGTCTTTTCACAACAAACAGCTTTGTGACGCAATTCCTCTTCGCCACATGGTCTCTAACTGTGCCAATTTCAAACTGAAGTCACTCTGGATTTTGAAAAGAAATTAATTTGGCATTTCCTTACAAAGACAGGAAGTACAGATTCACATATGTGACCCTATATCCGTGAATGTTCAGTGCGTGAGATGCAACCAAAACCTACCAGTGGCCTGATTGTTGAGCAGAAGTGGCACTAAACCGTCGTTTAGAACAGAATCAAGCCTAAGTTGTCCAGATAATTTTGTGCACCCATACATTCAATGACAGCAATTTCAATGACACCTTCTCTTACAGCGTACAGGTCCACTTTCTGTCGTAATATTTCTGCACACAGCCTATTACAGGCTAACTACACGTTTCCCTGACGTTAAGGTTGTCGGAATATTAAAGATGAGCCCCTTTTCATTCAATTGTCATCAATCTCAATGACTGTTTCTAGTAATTTTAAAGTTTCAAGCTTGATGACTTTGAAGAAATTATCGATTGATCCACACGTTCGTCCCTACATTTATTATCAGTTTACTGTCACATTTTTCGTTCGGTTTTCTCCCCGTGTTTGATTTATTACGAAAATACCATTATATATATAATATATATATTATATATATTTACCAGTTTTAATGATAATAATCGAATGATTAACACAAATGAAACATGGAATCCAAAACAACTTATTTTCTGAAGGGTCAAAGTTTTCGATCCCTTCATAGGTGACTCGTAGAGATACCTTATTGATGGAAATGGGGTTTCTTCCTGACTATTTTGGGAATTTTTCAATGTGATATGAAAGGTATTATTTTTGCATGGTGCACGAACAGTGAGAATGAAACTAACATCAGAAAGCAAGAAAAACTCAGAAAACTCAAAATTTCATTTTAGGTGGAGGGGACCTTTATTGACCATTCCAGATCAGCTAATCTTGTCAGCCATTTTGGATGGTAGCCATTACTAGAAATGGGTGATAATGGGCTAATTTGAAGTTTGGGGCATATTTGGTGACTCATAGAGAGTTACCTTATTGATGGAATCAGGGTTGCTTCATGACTATTTTGGGAATTTTTCCATGCCAGGTGAAAGATGTTATTTTTGTGTGGAGGGGAGCATGTGAGGTGAGATTGAACCCACTCAAGGTGAGATTGAAATGAACATCGAAACAAACATCCCAGCTGGGAGGGGGGTCTGGCCAGATTGGAGCAGGGGCCAGATTTGGGGTAGGGGAGTGGGAGCCAGATTGAGGACCAGACAGGAGCCAGGGCCAGATTGGGGGCCAGAGGTCCTGCTCAGGGGGTACCCCTATCTTAGATGGGGTAACAGACATGGGTGGGGTACCAGACATGGATGGGGTACCAGATAGTTAATGGGATACCAGATAGTAGATGAGGTACCAGACATGGGTGGGGTAC
Organism: Haplosyllis leylae; assembly: GCA_038406175.1. NCBI lineage: Eukaryota > Metazoa > Annelida > Polychaeta > Phyllodocida > Syllidae > Haplosyllis > Haplosyllis leylae. Next base: position 9,750 of record JBCAUG010376926.1, read on the forward strand.
AGACAGGAATGGGGTTCCAGGCATGGATGGGGTACCAGATAGGGTGGGGTACCAGGTAGGGTACCAATGTGGCCCCCACTCCCATCTGACTCCACTTGGTGCCACAGAACATTAGCAAGTCACCAAAGTGAAATTCTTCACTCCTTGGTTGTTTTTTTTTTTTGTGTGTGTGTAAAGGATGCCGCTGTGCAACTCGCCTTACAGCAAGAACAAAACGATAGGGTGCATGGACATGCCAGGAGGACAGACAAGTTGTTCAGGAGAGGTTAGCCGATACCAGGGCAGGGGCCCTGAAGAGGATTATAGTATCTTACGCCCAATAATGTTTGTTTGTGACATTATTTCTGTGTAATGAAAAGCAAAAGATCATATCAAGAAGGTCTCTGCAGGGTTAAAAAAGTTAGTATTTGGTGGCCACATGACTATTTGATGATTGATGGTATTAATCTTCGCTGCGTACACACAATGGGACTAAAAGCCGTTAGAACTGATATAATGCGGTTTCAGCTTGTTCTATCCTTGTTGGTAAACAGCAGATACCGACTGAGATAACTTGCCATGCGGATTGGTTATTTTTGTCTTTTGATCTGGTTGTAAGACAAGATGATGTGTGGCCATGCCCTGTACAATTGGCAGGCCAGTCTGTCACTATTGCCTTCGAACAGCTAACTTCAGTTCAGTGAACAGACCTGCACAGTTCAATGGCATCAATAATTTGTAATATCCACTAATTTTAATGTGACATTTTAATCTAAGATATCACTGACAATAGGACTGGCATTTAATTGGAATGATTTTATCTTAATTATGAACGATCGCAGTATGCGGTCTAATTTTGTGGATCCGCAACCTCATCCAGAAGCCAATTTATAAAATTTAGGCTGTGTGAATGTTCCAGGCTTCTTTAAAGAAAAAGAAAATGTAATTAGGTGGTGGTCGTCACCTCACCCACTTGATAACATTCCGTTATCTCGTGTCTTCATCGTAAATAATCTGATGGCCCAACATCCTACTTTCCGCATGAGGCTATTTATAAGAACCTAGCTTTCAACCTCAGTCAGTCAGTCAATTACCAGGTATACTCAATGCAATATCTGCGCGTTCCGGGTAATTTTTTTAGTGGATACACTTGATAGATAACAAACTCATCAAGTTTACTACACGTAGTTGCATGAATAATCAATCACATTCCATTTTGAATGGGCAACCCGGTCAAATCTCTTGATGCATTGTCGGATATGGATACGCTTTCGCTCTTCCCTTTTCCAGTTACATCTTTGAGTGTAGAAAAACCTTGTTACCCCATGGCTTCTGGACTGGCTCTACTTGGATGGTACACATACTCGTGAAAACATTTTTGCCCCATGGCACTAGTTAGTGAAGCACAGACTTCTTCGGAAGTGGACACGCAGATAGGCCAAAGGGTAAAGGATGCAGAAAATGGGGTATTCAAAGACAAAAGAAGAAAGAGTAACTGGGTTGACAGTAGGGGTGGACGGAAGAGGCATGCAGGTAGCTTACCAATGTGTCAGGTCTGTTTCAATCCGGGATCTGGATTTCACTACGGTGCTGATACTTGTGAACCTTGCAAGGTAATCGGTTCCAACTATTCCACTAGACGGATTAAATAAGGTGGCCTGGATATTATGCCGCCCCTATTTAAGTTCGCAATATTTAAATTTCCTTAAACATTTGTACTCGAAATAGATGGGTACTGCTGGGTTCAAATCAGTGATGAGGAGGAATATTCGCATCGTCTCTTGTTTTCCATTTTCGAGCTCAGTTCTCTGTTTTCAGTATGATATTCGTAATGATCGATGTCCTAGTGGAGATTGATATTTGCATCAAAAAATGACATACTATTAAATAGTTCTCTTCTAAAGTCCTTTCTGCTGATGATCTGCATTTTTAATTGAGATAATTGAACTATTTTAAACATGTAATCTGTATAAATATTAATTTAAACACGCTAGACCATGTGCTTTTCTAAGAGTAGAAGTTATCCCTGTCATGGTCCTGGCTGCAGTGGGGAGGTGGGGGTGGGTACCCTTTCCTGGTCCTGGCTAAGGGGGGGGTTGGAGAGGGGGGTACCCTGTCCTGGTCATGGCTGGGGTGGGGGGGTGGATATCCTGTCCTGGTCTTGGCCCTACCCCATCCCCCCTGGTGAACTGACAAAGTGAAAACATTACCTTCCCTGATATTTTGTATGTGGGTGGTAAATATAAAATGGTCTTATGTACTTATATCTTGATCTAAACTGTTGAAATACATCTATGTAATTTATTTCTAAGCTGTGTCTTATCCAACAAAAAGATGATTTTTCTGAGGAAAATAATTATTACAAATATCACTTTAAACATATGCTAATGACAAAATAAAAGAAATAATTCCATTCTGTGAATGTTTTTTTTTTCGCAAACATTCTTCCCATAGATAATATCATTGGCTTAGGGAGTAGCATATTTTTCCTTTGATCTATATTTGGGCATAACTTTTATTCTTATTTTCTTCTTGAAGCCATTGTTTTCACCCCACTTAAAGACTTTTAATAACTATAATTATTCAGACCTTTAATGCCATATATGTATTTTATCAAAATTATCCAATATTTAAAAGCAAGCTTTTGAAACAGAAAGTAGAATTTGAAACAGAAAGTAGAAAACAGAGAACAGAGGTGGAAAACGGAAACAGCTGGACGGCACCAATTTTTCGCTCTCTAGCTAAAGTTCAAATATTTGCTCTGCCTCTATTCTTCGTCTTTAAGCTCTATGAATGATATTGGCAATGATATTCGCAGCATCGGCGTCAGGAAAATTTTTCTTGGGTTATTATTAAATATTCCTCTTCTAAAGTCCTTCCATTTGATGTTTTGTGTCATTAAATTATATAATAAATATGTAATTTGTCATGACTCTGTGATGCGTCTTTCACCTCCGTTCTCTGTTCAAGAGACAGAGAACAGACAGAAGAAATATTTGCTCTTCCCAGAAAACAGAGAACAGAGCTGAGAAACATAGAGTAAAATATTTGACCTCAAAAGGCTCTCTTTTGATTATCATTTTGCAATGTTCCATCGATCTCATAGATCTGCTGAACTTTGTTGACATAAGTGACATATTGGACGTTGTTGAAGTAAATAAAATATCAAATTTAAGTTTTCGAAAGGTTCAAAGTAGTGGCATAACGTCTGGTATACCCCAGTAGGAGGGGAGGTTGCGCATGCTACTGTTCAATTTACCATAAATCTATGTTCACGATAATAGTGAACGTATCAGGCAGTAAAAGTTTCAGTTGGTGGCCCGTTGCACGGACCCTTACCAGTGTCAGCCATTACTGTTGGTTAAATCTTAAGGCTGCTAAAATTTGAGTTCAAAACCTATGTTTTCCAATAAAACAAGCTTCATACTATGTGTGGTGTGATAATTGAAGTCATGAACATTTATGTTATGGCTTAAAGTGTCCTAACCATCTTTGAGTATCACTACCACTTCATCTGGTATTCATAGGTTCCCACTAAGAGCCCAAAATTTTGGTACCAAAAGGTAAAACCAACCACTACGGTGACTCAAAACAAGCCACCAATAATGAACTATTTTTGCTTGTAACTTCCTTAATAATGGTCTGATTTTCAATCTGCTTGCACCATTGAAATTTCCCCCGTCTCCTCTATCCAAATTACAGCCACTAAACGAGCCACCAATGATCAACTTCGTAACAACCCACAGAGATCACGCCACGCAGTTTCAACGGTAAACATAAAAAGTGGGAACGAAATGAGAACATTCAAGGTTTTCTTGAATTATATAGATTTATCACAGATTTGTTTTATTTGTAGAGTTTACAAAATTATTAGGAATTGTAAAATACTGCGCACAAATTGCAATGAAGTAAATATACCATCACCGTTTGGTTCAGGTGGTGCCCATTTCATTTTCATTTACTACATTATCAATAACAATGCAATTTATCTAATTTATCTGATATTTATTTTTGTCCCCATATAGAAAAAGCTCCATTGAGAGTTTCATAGTTTACAGAAATTGCAGCAATTTTGTGGCGGTAGAGTTTCGCAAAAATGTGCTTTACTTTGTTTCCATAAGCCTATCTATTGGCTGTTTTCAGACGTTCTTCAGAAGAAATGTGTCCCTCAAAGGAAAGCTTGAATGCAGAAGGGGTAACGCATGCAAACCCGTCCCGTCAAAGAAATTCAAGTGTACCGCTTGCAGGTTGAAAAGGTGTCTCGAAGTTGGCATGTCGTTAGAAGGTATTTTTCGATCATGATTTCCAAATTTTTTTGTGCTGTTTTTTTGTCAAATAATTATTACTGTGTATGTTTTATTTTGCAGGAATCAAACTTGGTCGTTACACTGATTCAAAAAGAGCAGAAAACAAGGCATTTGAGGCTGGCATGAAATTACTCCACTCTGAAACTTTATCTGAAGAAAAAAATATGCCCCATACTATTCCTTTCCTCATGACTCCTCCAAATACACCACCTGAGGAGGACAAAATCCAGGACTCTCTTTCTCCTGATGGTGCCAGATCTCCTTTGAAACAATGCGGAAAGAACTTTACTTCCGAGATAAATACCGCAGTAAATTCTCTCCTTGCGAACGCTAAGCGGACAGAACAGCTGTCAAATGAAGAAGTAATTGATGCTCATAGATATTCACCGCCTTTAGCAAACATTCAACTGAACCAAAACGAAAGTTTGGTAATGAAACATGTGGCTGCGCCATCATCTCGCGACAGCCAGCCAGAAATATATTTTCAAGACATTTCTTTTGAGCCACCCGCAAACTATGGCCTTGATATTTCCCAGAAGGAAACGTCCAAGGACGTGAACAGTATCGAAGGGAGCTTTAATTCACCCGATTTAATAAAGCTCACGTTTTCAAACCCAGAAGTAGCTCAACCAGATAGCACCAGTTCTACTTTGCTGGACAGCATACTGTTTGATTCTGGGAAATATCAATCTGTGGCTGAGGAAGTGTCTGTGTGCCCATCAGAAATGAATTCACCATCACCACTGGCCTTCGCGGTTCTTGGTGAACAGCAGCAGGAAATCGTCAATGTACCCAGTTTTGGCGATTCTAACATTTGCACAAACACTTTTTCTGATATCAGCTTTAATGCTACGACAAATACATTTGATGTACCAAATGATAAGGAGGAAAGACATGAGAACCCGGGGTCCATTTCCCAAATATTTCCCCTTTCTCCTTCGGGAAAAGGTCCTTCAAATGTCATCTCTGCCAGCCCTCACCCCCATCCAGTACAGTCTCAGCCTCCAGATAGTCAAGAAATCTTAAATACGATGCCAGCCGGTCCTGCGGTTCCACGACTTATAACTGGATCGACGTCCATAGTGCTGGACACCTTTATTGACTACATAACCAACACCTATAATCATTACGATGCCCACGGATCAGACTTCTTTCAGAAAATTCATCGACATTTTTTCGAATATTTGGTAAGTGCGTCTTTGAAAATGCTACTACATTTTGATACATACCATGCTTATTTATATTCAAAAATTAAAAGAAGAAATTTAAAAAGAAGAAAATATTTTTCAAAGGAGGCTCGAAGTATGAAGAAAAGGATGTTTGGATCTCTGAGGCCTCTTCCCCTGCCTGAATACCGACAGATACTACTGGAGACAGGTCTCGATGTGGACGGTCGTTTGCAACAGTTAACGCACAGGCAACTTCCCAACTACGAGAAGGGCTACTTTCTCTACCTGAACTTTGTGCGAGATGTCCCTGGCTTTCGTGATCTACCAATGGAGGATCAGGACATATTAATAAAAGGTGAAGAAAATATGTGCAGGTTGTATAAAACGAACTAAAAAAAGGTTTTTTATTTTTCAAACATGTCAGAAAGTAAATCAGAGAACAAAATTGACAGTAATTTTGCGTTCAATATCCAAAGGTGCGAGGGTCGATTACTGGATGCTGTCTGAATTTGACTGTTTTAACGTTGAGATGGGTCTGCACGTACTCCCGGATGGATTTGTGATGGGTGTTGAGGACAAGGCCTTGGTGTTCGGGCGCCCGTTTATCAAACGCATGTTCGTGGCTGCAGGCCAGTTCCAGAAACTGGGACTAACTGAAAGAGAACGAAACATACTAAAGTGCATCTATATCTTCTCCAGAGGTTGGTACTTCTTTCCATGCAATGAGTGCCATGGCAGAACGTAGATAGAATTTTGCTAACCTTCTTAGATTAATATTGCCTCTGATATCTTTCATACGTTTTCTGCATAAACTCGTGTATCAAAGAAAATGACCTGTAATTATCCAGTATTCTCATTTAGGGAACAACTGCAGTACACCGGAGGGAATAGCCACGACTGAGAGACACCACGCCTTTTTCAAACAAGTGCTTCAGTACTGCCGGGAGAGAGAGGGTCGCCTGTCTATTTCCAACGAACTGGATAGTCGCTTGGAACCCTTGATGAAAGAAATGGGAGAATTGGAAGAAAAAGACTGGGAGGAATTCTTTGCTCTTTGGAAAGATTTTCCGATGATAAAATTTCCCCCAGTGACTAAATCTTTTTACTTTGGTTCGCCCACTTCAGACCACAGCCCTGTCTTTTCGAAATAAGTTGTCAGAAGTTCGTGTTGACATGAGGAAGAAACATGTTTCATAATATCTTAGGATAATGTAGACATGATTCTCTGGTGATGGTGGAGATAAAAACCTGACTTACCGCAATTAATGTTTACTTAGTTACTATGTCTTGACATTGATATGTTTTCGTTTACAATTTATAACAAGAAAGTCCTCCTGCGTGAACGCAAGAGGCATACCGACCGCGGCATAGCCGGTTGGACTGGGTAGGGGG
>JBCAUG010377037.1:0-16595 GCA_038406175.1 Haplosyllis leylae
ATTTTCGCATTGAAGTTCTATTAAGATGTGTTAGAGAATTGATAGTGCGAAAATGCGAAAGGTATGATTGCATTACAGCCTTGTCTACACGTAACGTCTGCGCTTGCGTCAACATCAATATCAACATCAACTTTAACATTGTGTTAATGGTGACACAAATGCAAACAGAAGTGGTTTGAACCCATTCACTGCATTTGTATTTGTGTCACCATTGACTCTCAATGCAAAACTGAATGCAAACGTTGATGCTAAAGCTCTATTTACACTTAACGTCTGTGTGTGTGTCAATGTAAACTTTAACATTATGTTGATGGTGACGCAAACATTGATGCAGAGAATGGGTTTGAATCCATTCTGTGTGTGTGCGTTTGTGTCACCATTCACTCAAATACAAAGCTTGACGCAAACGTCGACGTTGACGCAAACGCAGACGTTGAGCGTAAACAGACCATAAGTGTGAACAGACTTTTAGTTTTGCGAAATACTGTCCGATTCAATGTTATGAAACAACACCTTTAACATATCTTAAACAAAATTCTACGATTCCAATGTCTCGTTACAGTTTTTTACTCGATCGTCATAGCAACTTGAAAGACTTGAGCTTCTTCCAGATGATATTTTGAAATATTTGACCAGACTTACGATTTTTCCAAAAAATATTTACATGCTGGGATCAACACATTACGTTGTTTTGAATGAAATGTTTTGTGCTGAAATGAAACGACTATTCGCTGTTGTGGGTGTGTGACCTACTTTTTGAAGGTAGGTCATGGAGGGTCAAGGTCACGCCTGCGGTGCGATGTGACCTCTCAGGTATATGTTGTCATAGAGATGGCCGGCGAAGTCGTCGTTAACGCCCTCTGCCGCCCGCCGCGTGTTTCGGATGAATTCTCGTTTGGACATCTTGTTTTTGATGTGCGGACTCGTAAGATCAACCGAGAGTAGGATGAGGGAGAAACACACCACGTACACTGTGTCTGCAACAAAATACAGGACAGCCTCGCATTAACATTACGAGGTAATACTGATCACGCCCCCTCTCCGAACCCCCCCCCCCCGTCCTTAACATGCTAAACCAGACTTAGCCGACGGGGGTGGGGGTACCCCTGGACAGGAACTAGACAGGAATCCTGAGAATGTACCTTAGGCCCCTCCCCTCTGAACAGAATCACAGACACCAGCGAAAAAAATCGCTCGTACTAAATACGATTACCTCTGACGGAATTTCAATGGCCTGCTTACACCGAGCGTCAGCGTCAGTGTCAATGTAGTGTCAACGCTGCCATGAAGCTAGGAACACAGCTCTCTTTAAAAACAATGGAGTCACTTGAGAATGGGGTTGCAACCCATTTTGGAGTGACTCTATTCTTTTCAATGAGAGTTGTATCACTAGCGTCATTGCAGCGCTGACCTTGTAAAACAATTTTTCTTTACGGTTACTACTTTGAGAGGTGAGCCCTTCTTTCGCCATCAGATAGTGAAATACCCCAATAAGGCCCCTTTTTCACCATAAGTTTGGGTGGTTATCTCCTTTTTACGGCCAAAAAAACACAGACGACATTACAAAAGGAAGTTTTATTACACTGTATCATCAATCGCAGGTAGCTTTATGGTTTAATCACACTGGCTTACTCCGGGACCGGAACCAGGACCAGCACTGGGACCAGGACCAGCACAACAGGAAACAATGGGGTCCCGGTTCCTGTGTAATGTGAAACATTGTGCATTGTATCATACAACCCATTTTCCCAGGCCCGGTTCCTGTGTCCAGGAGACAGACAGACTGTGAATACATCATTCCACCACAGGTTGGAATGTCTATTACATCTAGTGACCTTACAAAGTAGGTTTTATTGTACCATAAAATACCTTTTGAAAGCCCGAGTTGTGGATTGCATTGACAGAAGCGATCGGAGAACTTGTCCACCAGACACTGTAGGTAGCTCCCTCTATCGTTCGGTGGTTTCGTTTCGCTAAAGAAGCGACGCAGAGCGTTCGGCAGGAATTGGTTCTCAAAGTTCTGTAACGTCACTAGGTGATCCAGAATGTCTCTCCTGTGGTGAAAAATAGACGTTCTTAAGAAATAATATAATATTACTCGCTAATAGCCCAACGGGTGTTTTTAGCATAGGTTCTCAATGGTTGACACGGTGGTATTCCTTGTATTGAGATCTGACAAGATGGAAGACTCTTAGTAGGTTGTTAGAATTATTCTATCGGTGAAGAGTCAAAACAATACAGAAATACTCAGTTTGAAATATTTATTGGCTATTTGTTACAAGTGAGCCGACTAGTTTTGCTGAAATGTTTCTTCAGGGCTCACTTGTAACAAACAGCCAATAAACCATTCAAATTGGGTATTTCTGTATTGTTTTTACTCTTCACTGATAGAATAGTTCTGAAGAAATGTTAGAAACCTAAAAAAAGCATTTCCAGTAAAACTGCTTAAGCCTTGTTTACACGTAACGACACAGACAACGATATTCGGACCGATCAAGTTTAGCATTGTGCGGGTTGAAATTCGGACTAAATAGGTCTGGAACCCATTTAGCTGGAATTTCGGTCCGATCCATTGGGACAATGCTAAACTTTTATCGGTGTCTGTGTTGGTACGTGTGAATAAGCCTGTATCATATCGGCTTTCTTCAAAAATATTTCACAGTATTCTGTACTGCATCAATGAACATCTTCTAAAATCTAATGTCCTCAAGTTTCTGCTGAAATAGCACAGCTATGGTCAACAGCTGTACTGAATAAAAGTCAGCATGTACCGTAATGAAACCTTAAGCCTTGTTCACACGTAACCACACCGAATTAATTTTAATTCGGCCCCGATAAAAGTTTTAGCATTGTGCTATTGGTAATTTTAAAATCGGACTGAAATTCGGCCCGTCAACCATTATTGACACAATGTTAAAACTTATCTGTCCGAATTTCGGTTTCAGTGTCTGTGTCGGTAGTGTGAATAAGCCTTTAGTTTTCCAGTGAATCGTACTCACCGCCCATCGAGGAACATCCGGCGACTCTCCCAGTTGATGTTGCGCGCGCCGTGGAAGAACTTGGCGATTTCCATTGGGTCGTCCGCGACGAGGTCGTGTTCCAACAAATACCGAATTCCCTGCAATGTGAGATCAAAATGAAGTCGTGACGTTACCTCGCATGCTGGCGTGACTAATAAACAAATTATTTTATTTGCCACCTACATGTCATAAAACAGCCAGAACTTTTCCAAAAAGCTCTCAAGGCGCCCATCTAAAATACTGACGCATTGCTCTATTTGTAACCTCCATAAATATTACACATAGCGCATTCTACAGGCGGTAAAACATAAAATAGAACGTACCATGTCTGGGTCTCCGTTGAAACTGACCGTTGCTTCGTCTAGTTGGAGGTAAAGTCTCTTGAAGGAGAAGTTGTCCATCCATTTCCTCCTGTAAGCGGTGCAGTAGGCCCACTGACTGTAGCACAAACTGCAGTGGGAAGAAATCAAAGACTCAAAACTTGAAAGTAACAAATGATCATTCTGAACCACAATTCATAAGTAAATAAAAGAATGTTTACGGTAAAATTTTCAAAAGATCTCAAGCTATTACAAGTTATGCCAAAAGAATGGCGGTGGGAGGGTCAGTTGGCACATGGTCCTGACCACCCCTTTTCCCCTGAACAGAATGACAGACAATTTTGAAAAAATTACCTTCCCTCGCACTACGCATGTGGTCGGTAATACTTCCTTTTGGTTCTAAGTTTAGAACTCAAGTAAACTTGTATTCGAAATGCAAACAAGAGTATCTGTAGCCTCATGAAAATAAGTTTGCGCCGATGTGAAAGATGAGGCTGTGATGATCATGTACAAAACATTACATGTTCAACAAGTTTTTCGAATCAAAAAATATGATGACTTTGCGTCTGGCAGAATTTTATGTACAACAGAAACGGTAATCTTTCCACCAAAGTCACCCACGTAGGGAGCAATTATATTGGTGCGAAAGCTACGTCGGTTTCCAAGTTGTATGTTTGTATCCGGTAGAGACAAAGGTCAAAGAGAACTTTAGCTTTCACTTTCGCTCCAATACAATTCCACCTTTATAATCTCTCGATTTTTTTATTCAGTAACAGTAATGTACCCATTGAATTATTAAATTTCCCAAGATTTTACGGTACCAAATACAATGTAGCAATCGTACCCCTGCCAGAGAACCTCGTCGCTCGCAAGGTCCTGCCAGACGCACGACGCCAGGTACAGATCCGTCGCGTTCAGTTTGGACAGGATGAGGAGACTGAGCTCGGGCGGGAGCTGCGACAGATCCGGGAACTTCTTAATGAGGCTGCTCCCTGCCGGGTTCCCCTGCTGCCGGCGGCGGTGTCCAGTCATCTCTGTGATCTCCTCCTCTATCTCCTGTAAAACGATAAGGTTCGGTTACACTTACTGATGGCGAAGGCGAAAAGGGCAGCGGGAGAATTAAGTCTCACCGTTTGTGTACCGTTTTAAAAAATAATTCAACATAACCTTATGGTGTTGTTTACACAAAGCGTTAAAAAGATCAAAGATGCCACGAACAAAAACGGTGATGTTCACGTTATGTGGCGGCGAACTCTTATTGTGCTAACGGCTCATTCACATTGACAGTAACGAGATCTACACAGACACGGTTACAATAATATCCGCTACCTGTAACATCACGAGGCAATACTGACCTCCCTCCCCGGTCCTTACCATGCTACACCAGACCTAGCCGGAAGGGGGGGCGGGGGGGGCACAAGGGGGGATGGGTGGGGTCACTTGGTTAAGGTATCCTCTTTACCCCTCCCCCGACCCAGTGCTAGTTATTAGGGGGTAAGGTAAGGTCACTTGGTTAGTGTACCCTCCCTCCCTCCAAATCAGACCTAGCGAGGGGCGGATAGGGTAGGTTAGGGTCCTCTCCCCCACCCCCCCACACCCTGGAAGAGTACATAACCCCAAACAGGACATACAAACCCCTTCCCCTATGAATAGACGGACACCTCTGAAAAAATTACCCTCCCTCGTACTACATACGTGGTCGGTAAAAAACTACAACGGTCAGCGCAATTTCGGGATTATTTTTAAAAGCAGTAACATAGCCAACGTTGCACTTAAAGAGAAAATTGGCAAAACTCTTTGACTTGTAAAGTACCAATAGTGCAACTTCAGATATATTCCAAACCAACTAATCTATGGAAAATTTTATACTGCTTCTACATTGGAGTTCAGCCAATGAACAAGGCTTACGTGGTGGTCAACTTTGGAACAGCTAATTGAATCACTGGATCATTTAATTACAATCATGATTTATCATGTTCAACTGCAACCAAATATAATTTGAATTTGTGAAATGTCAAAGTGCCAGCAAACTAGAGTTCTCTCTTTCTTTTTCAAAAAGAAACTTTACTTTGAGGAACGGTGCAGATGTATTATCAGATCAATGTAGTACATGTTTCTGTCCATGTAATTTGTGCGAATACAATGTATTCCTCTCCATGGAAACGAACCCTGTAAACTGGATCGTCGCCATGGAAATGAGTTACTGTCTTGTAATCTTCAATGTCAAACTCACCTGCATTCGCCGGAAGATTTGTCCCATATCTTGAGCCGTTAAAAACTAAAGAGGATTTATGTTCGAAAAATCTGGTAAAAACAGCATCTGCAAAGTTCAGTAAAACAGACAAGCAATTGATCACACAGTCGACTACATAACAATGTAGACCTAGATCTAGACACCAGGTCAAATAATGCTCATATTCAAACACAACTCTCTTTTCATTCCTTACAAGTCACTATATCTCGATCTATTTCCTTATTTTACACTCACTAAACTGCCCACAAAAAACAGCTGTCAAAACCCTCGTCATAAACAATTGACAAGATCAGAGACACAATGTTTGACATCAGTTTTTGACTCAAAATCGAAGTATTTTGATGTTGACAGTTATATCTTACCTTAGTCTGAATAGTTATCAAGTGATAAGACTATTTCCTAGAGGTTTAAATATCTTCTGTGCTACATTATGACATATATTCCTTTCGCTGTCAAAAATGACGTGGAACCAGAAGGTCAAGAGCGAACGCTACCCCGCAGCGAAAAACCCCAGAACGATTTTACATTAAAAAAATAATTTAGTGGTATCTTTGTATTCTTAAATAATATTTATGGCGTAATATGTTCATAGATATGTTATTCTCCTATTTTCCCAATTTTAAAAAAATAGCTTTAGTATTTACTGCCGAACTTTTGGTCTTTGTGCGCGCCATCTATAGCTGGGACATAATCATAACGTACGGACCAAGGTTTGTGATTCGCCAGGAATAAATTTGAATGTAGTAAGGTGGGGCGCCAACCTTTGGCCAGTTATTTCTGAAAACTAACATGAAAATGAAAAAAATTATGGTTTGCGTCCCTGGCACCCCCTTTGAATCCGCCAATGGTTTGGAATAAAACTATTTTGGCTGTTTGAGAACCCACTAAGATTTTCCAAAAGAAAGCAAAATGCAAACCTAACAATTTTTTTCATGCAATTTGGGTTAAAGTACCCTGCAGGGTCTGTCAACTTTGTAGGCCCGAGAAATCCCAGATCTGATAATGTTTTGTGAATGTGTCTTTTGATATAATACTTATAAATTCCATAATATTGAGCGATTTGTCATGTTGTTCTTTTCTTTCAGGTCACAAGACCAGATGTACAAAGAAAAAAAAGGTTTGAACAATTCAGTTAAAGTGAGTTTTTTTTCCAAAACAATTACTGAAATTAAAATTGACACACACACACACACACACACACACACACACACACATTCTGACCTTTTTTTCTTTTTTTGCCATCTTACTTTGCTCCTCTGTAAATTTATCTATTTGTCTATTGGGAGGAGAAATAATCTGTCACGTTTGCGGTGATGGAAAAGTGTTCAACAAAAATCCTGAATGGAAAGATCTATCAGCAGTGGCGGATCCAGGATTTCCCACAGGGGGCGCCAACACCAGGGGGCAACATACTATTTGACCAATTTTCCCCAAAAACTGTATGAAAATGAAATTTTGGTTCAAGGGGGGGGCGTCCCTTGCGCCCCCCCCCAGATCCGCCAATGGTCAGAGTTTCAATCCCACACTGCCAATAAAACTTGGATAGTGAAACGTTTTCCTTGAAAACATTATTTTAAAACTGTTTATTGCAGTCGGTGGTGAAACGAAAATGACACTTTTTACATCAAAGCAATATTACAGCAACAACACATCGGTCAAGAAATTTGAGAAAATTCAAAGTCATTTGAAATCATTTGGGAATAACTTGCGTCTCTGTCTAAGAGAGCGAGCAGTGCTACACTCTGGCGGTGACTTATCACATCCAGGTGTGCTGATGGTTATTCTGTGCTTGACAAGCAGAGAGGGTGCAGCGCAAAGGTGGGCATCCTCAGAAAACAACAAATTGTGGCAAAATTCGGCTTTGAATCGGATTAAATAAGATAATAATCGACAGTTAGGATATAATGGAATACATGTGGAAGTTTTCATGAGATTTTGGCTTTAAATGGGATGAATTTATGGCTTGAAGTTTTCAACTGTTTTCTCCGGCAAAAGGTGGACTTGTTGGCGGCAGATAGTTGATTGATAGCCGGGGAAGTGCTTATCTAGCTCCCGCTCTCCTTGCCTAATTCACCGAGGGCTTCTTCCCTCCTTTTACGCAGAAAGAAGGCAAATTCCATGTTCTCTGTGTGTTACCAAAAGGAATACTATGTCACTCTGGATAAGTTGACAGGATTAAAATAGCAAGAAAGACAATGGATTTGATTCACATCATCTTTGTGCTTGTCTGCATCTTTATCCACCATCCAGGTAAGTTTTCTTCGTCTTATTTTGCTGCAACGTTCTCCCCAAATGCAACAAGAGAATAGATCCACCTGAATTAGGAATAGCTGTAACAAAATGAGAACATCCTGGAAATAGAGAAGTGTTCTTTGTAAGCTTGAGGACGCTTGGAAAAAAGTCTAGTTGCTACTAAATGTCTTCGCCTTATCAATTCAGACTTTGCTGTGTTTTGTTATATGAACTTTTATCAGTTTTGAAAAAGACATGAACATGAGTTACATACATGCTCCATTAAATCGCTTTTATGGCCAATACCACGTATAACGCTTATCTGCTTGGATTTAAAAGTATTTAATATGCAAAGATGTGCATAAAAAGGGACGTCAGTTTGTTTAAATGGAACTATTAGGTGTTTTTGAGCACTGTATTGCATGTGTTGTTTTACCATTTTGAACCGAGCACGATCATTTTTTTATCCAGCGCAGCTTTTAAACCCGAGGAGATATATAACACAACGCGAGCTCCTTATCTCTTCTCATATCTATTTGAGTTTTGACCCAAACGACATCGAACGTATTTACACGTTTTAAAACCGACAATATTGTTGTCAACCACCAAGCAGAACCGTTCATTGTGTTCTTGAAAGTTGATTTCCACCGCGGGGTAATTTATGTTCTTCATGGCTTTCTTTGAAGCAGAAAAATATGGCACAAAGTATGTGCAGAGTTTGTGTGTGATGAGCTGGTGTTTTCAGTTAGTTGGTTGTCGGGAGTGCAGGGGGCGTGTGCCAGAGAAAATGGTCTAAATTTGAGACTATCGTCTTGTATGAATTTGTGGCCAATTACCTATGAAATCCGGAATTCTTTATTTAAGCAAAATCTTGTTTGAAGCAATTGAGCAAATTCTGAAAAAGCTCATTAATTGTAGAGTGCCATTTGCTTGTAGAAAATGGAATTGGGGTGGCATCTGTCCCTGTATCAGGTGACATGCTTTTGGTTTTAAAGTATTTTTGAAGTCCACGGTTGACTGAGGTCTCCTAGCCAGACGAAACTGGTATCTGCTTTTTTGAACTGATAGGTGTCAGCCAATAATAGTTCAATATGTCTCAATCAAGTGTTCAATACATATCAATAAGTATAAATACAGACCTCTTGACCTCACAGGTTTTATTGGAATTGTACCGTGTCTATTTTCAATCAGCCATTGTAATGTTAGTGAGTGACTGTCCAGTGTACTATGGAATAGCAGGTCAAACAGATTTGCACCGTTTAGTGAGCATTTCCATGATCCTGAAAATTAAGTGATCGTCTCTTCATTAGGTCAGGAAGTTTTCGCGTGTAGAATATAAAACTACTGAACAAGCGTGAACGTTCATTGCTTGATTTTAGGAGGGGTCCTTCTTGTCCCTCAAATTGTTTTCATGTTAATGCAGTTTGCCCCTTCCCTCCCCGTCCGAGAAATCGTGCACCGACCACTTCAACTTAAGTTTGAGTGGAAATAATAAATGTATGCTGTGGTCTGTTTTCGTGTAAAATACAGAATTCAATGTGTACAGGACCAGTTCTTTGGTACACTGTTGATTTAAGCTTAATTATATTCATTTTCATGGAATTTTTCAATTTTTAAGTATGAATGTCTAAAACTTGCTCAGGCTCCCCCCCCCCCAAATTCCAAATTTATCGGGCCCCTTCCACAACCGAAAAATCTATCACTGTAACTACGGTCAGACAAAGTCAAGGTAATGAGGGTTTCAAAATAGAACAATGAAATTCCATGCTGTGATGATTTTTCCGTACCTCAGAATGAGAAAATGTAGACTGTTATTTTTACAACAAAACTAGATTTATATCAAATTGACAAAAACATTCTTGGCAATCATAAACATGATCATTGAAACCATAACAAAAAGGCAACCCGTTCTTTGTACCTTTTGTGTCTCGTATCTTTAGGCCCACCTTTTGCAAGTATACCATAAGAGTTTATCTTGAAGGGACTGCAATGAACTATAGCCATGTTTTTGGTAGATTCAGATAGAGGGACATTTATCACTGGTGTGTGATTATGTTGGTCAGAGAAGAACATTTTGGTGTCGTGAAGAATGTGTTTTATGTTGTAGAATGATGATGATATTGGTTTTTTTTTTCCACGGTGACTCGTAGTTGTAAAGTTCTCGTCCCGTCTATGTTAGACATGTCAGTGTCGGTTGGATGCGCTTGAAATGTTTCGCACACAAAATGCACAGGTCTTATTCAGGTGGGGATGCTGACCCGGTGCCTAGTGCAAAATCCTCTGACTTTATGACCATAGACATGAAATATGTAATGATGCTGTTGTTTTCATTGTGAAACAAATATTTGCACCTATTATTGGTTTTTGTGAGTATTTGTTTTCGGTTACTTTTTCATTTATCCTTATTTCTAACTTAATACCAAAAACTTGTGTCTTTGCAATATGGCAATAATATGAAAAAATTACCATTGAAAAACTGAATTCAGCTATTTCATGTTTGTGGTCATGGGGTCAGGAGATTTTGCACTAGGCACTAGGTCAGTATCCCCATCTGAATACTACCCGTGAAATGGGTTCCAATGCACGTACAAAACACGTTCATTGCTCTGTGCAAAATTATTACAACTAACACTCTATTCACGCCTTCTGTAGAATTTTTTTACGGATTTTAAATTTGGTGATGCCAGTTTTAACAGAATTGGCATTAATTCAGATTTTTAGGCCAGCATCTTTTTTGGGCAGGAAATAAAGGATTTTTTTCATACTTCGAGGGTATTGTAAATTGCCTCCTCCATGCTACGCTTTACAAATTGAAATCAATTGAATGCCTAAAAAGGTAAAAGAAAGAAATTTGCCTTGTCTTTCGGAGTTTCCTTTGGCTGAAGCGAACTATTAACTGCCGTTTCTCAGCGGGAATTATCACTATGTACAGTTAAAGATAAAAATGCCACTCTTTCAGTGCATTACCCTCAAGTGGCTCTCGACGAGCTTTCAGAAATGTCTCGGTCACCAACCATAAGAAAGTGCTCTTTGTTGGTTTTTCGGCTGCTTATCAATTTACCGTGAAAGGACTTTTATTGAATGTTTATAAATGCCCTGCGCTAACTCGATTAAGAAAAGGATCTGTTGTTGCCTTTGTAATCGAGTACGCCTTTGTCTGTTTGTCTGTCTGTCTGTGTAGCAAGGGCAGGGCAGAATGCGCCATTGAAAAGTCACTTCTTCAGTGTTCCTACAAAGATAGAAGAAGTTCTGTTTGTTCCTTCATGCATTAGAGAGACTGAAGCACACACACTTCAAAAACACTTCAGACATTTTCGTCGTGAAAGGAAAAACGTGTTCAATTATTAAAATCCACAGAAATTCATTCACTTAAAGAAAAAAAAACACAAGTTCGTAAAATGTCTTTTGAACTGAACACGAGAATTTTCACCTTCGCTTGAAAGAGACGCTTTTGTTGTTATTTGTACTTCGTGTATTTGAGAGAAATACTATACTAAACTCTGTAGATCTCGTATAGTATTAGTAAACTATCCTATCACATTCCAAATATTGGCCGACCTGTCAGGGCTCAATCCGCTACTATGTATTTTTTTGTATGTGTTTTAAGCCAAGGTTTTATTGACCCTAACCAAATAAGAAGATAAAACCGAGAGAAAACTGTTTATAGTTATGACCCACTTTCTGTAAAAGGGAACGTTGAAAAAAGTGGGGAATGGAATGCACGTCACTGCATCTTCTCCTTTGCTGAAATAATCTCTGCGTGGTACATGAACCCAAATATAACTGTTGTCTCATTATGAAATTCAATAGAGTTTTGACACTTGTCGAAATAACGGGGATGGTTACAGTTTCAGATATTAACTTGACTTGTCTATCTGAGGAACAAACATGAAAGTCTTTGTTCTAGATTTGTTTCTACACGTATTTCCTTGTGTCAAACTGTATGTAAAAAGCTTGAATCAAGGTGATACGTTTTGTGTACTGTTTTTTGTTTACCTGGAAATTGCTTGTTCAATCAGTAACCGAGTGCACTACATTAAAATTAACAAGTGAATGAATAGCCTTGCCCGTCCATGCACAGATAATATCTTTAATGTGCTTATCTTGAAAATCAGTAAAAAGTAGGCATTTTTTTGCACCTGCTCGGTCGGACAAACTTGGAATAACTGAATCTGACTTCGTACGTGATTTTCAACTGACACGGAGATTCATGTCACATGGTTTTTCTTACACGTACCAAGGAAGCCCTGCTATACCCACAATAACATTGACCAATTTGTTATCAATTACTTAGATAAAATACACTGGCGGATCAAGAGGACCGCTGAGCACGTCCCTCCTTCCTTCTCGAACAAAATTTTTCATACAGTTTTCGGAAAAAATGGTCAAATAGTAGGTTGGCGTTCCCCTTTAGGGGTTGGCGCCCCCGTCTGGGAAATCCTGGATTTGCTACTGAAATATAAAACGTTACATTTACACATTAACAACGAACTCTGTTAAAAAAAACAAGAAAGAACTGTAAAAACTAACAAAAAAATCCCTGTGAATTTGATTAGCGGTATATTAACGTCATATACACATTGGCAGTAAAAATATACCGAAAAGAACAAAAAAAACAGCTCACACATGATAAGCATTGTACTTTATGGCCATACTTTCCTCAAAAAGACATACGTGTAACATGATCTAGATTACTACTAATACGTACGTATAGAAAGGATTAATATAATTTATAGCCCCGTGACATGTGTACAGTACATAGGTAATCTCTACAACACTAACAGTACGTTTGATTGTAAGTGATACTGTGAATGGGTAAATGGATCCGTAGTTCAACATGCCGTGTATGAAAACATTATGAACACGTATCACCTGTATTACACAGGTGTAAATTCTGATCTCCTTTGGGTTTACATTTAACACAGTTTATGCTGAAATAAGGTGTGTACATCGGTGGTCGATCCAGGATTTCCCATAGACCGTAAATTTTCTAAATTCTCTCCCCAAAAGCATGATATTAAAAAAATGAAGATCATAAGTGCAAGTATGGTGCAAGGATATATTTGTTAATATTTTTTTCTGCATGTTTGTCTGGGTCTGTCTTTGTCAAATAATTGAAATGTTGTTTCTGCAGAAAGTTTCCATACTCAAATAGATATTTATTTCTTCATTTGATTAATCAATCAATTGATCAACACAGCTTATGTTTGTGGAATCACAGACACGATTTTCTCCGTCTACAATTTTAAAATCCATGATCATGGATGGACCCTGAAGTACACTGTGCTTGTGTATGTGTCACACAATGAGGAACTTGTGTTTCCATTTATAATTAATCAGCTGATCCACAGTGATCCACGCTGAGAGTGATTTATTATTGATATGTTAGACACACGAGAATAATGCTGAACATTATTAAACACCTGAAATTAATATTGTCTCGTTCAAGGGCCAATGTAACCTTATATTGTACCAAAATTTTCTGAAAATCTAGTGTAAGACTACATGTAAAAAAGAAGAAAAGATCCATGGGGTGGGAAACTTTCCTATTTGGATCATTTGAAAACAAAATGTGAGGTGTAAGCCAAGGGCAGTCCACATAAATACTATTTGTTTTTGTTTGAATTCCATTTACTTGAATGTCAGAGGATTTTCACGGCCTGAGACAGTTGTCATTCAATCAAGATTTGAAGAATAAATGTTGTCGGTTTGACCATTCTGGATCTATCACACATACAACTGGCTGCCAAGCAACCAATCATTGCCCTTAGTTACAAGAATATTACACATATGTTGATTACTCACTTGCCTTATTTGGAAACCCGGATCCTTTCTTTGTTCCGCGGGCTCCATGATTGAAAACACTTAAAAAGCTTTACACCTCAACGAAGCTGTTTAAAGCTGTAGGTTAAATCATGCTGAGAAATCTTTAATTTATCTTTCAAGGGAAAACCAAAAATACATCCTGAAAAGTATCTGAAAAAAGACAACAATTTTAGTTATTGCTGTAGATATTAGTAGAGAACAAAAAGCATTTTCAGCTTTCATTTGTAGCCCATTTTCCACCTAATCAGTTTAGGAATTAACAATTAGACTGGATTATAGATGTAATACGGATGCCTGATCCTCCCTGGATTAGACCAGATTCCCGGACTAATTGAATGTCTGGGGTCATTCAGTACATGCAACGCTACCTGCAAGACCGCTCCATTCTGTGCTAAAACATTTGCAGAAAAGATATCCATGAACCAAGTAGATTCCAAGGCAAATCTTCGCATGTAACTGATCGTTGACCAGCCTGTGCCATTGTCTCATGAAACCAAAATTTGGAGTGGCGGATCTGGGGGAGATGCAGTTTTCGGGAAAAATTGGTCAAATAATAGGTTGGCATTCCCCTTAGGGGTTGGCGCCTCCTTGGATATCCTAATCCGCCACTGATTTGAATGTTTCAAAAGTTGAAGAATAATATTTGGCAGTGTAAACCACAAAAATTGAATCAATTCAAATTCATTAGATTACACATTATGGTCGGGATATCAAATTAAAAGCATTGCAAAATTGGCATGATCCTTCCCTACCAATTGCAGCCATGTTTTGCGAAACATCAAATTATTTTACAACCTTAATTGAATGTTTTTCTGACCAAACAAACGGTTTGTACAACATTCTAATACTTAATGAGGCCAACCCCGGTAATTATAATCTATTGTAGTCTTAATTATCTAGACAACGAACTGTTAATAATCGCTTCTGTTTAAGACTTAATAGGGAAACAATAACAATTAGTTCAGCCTGTCAAAAATATTGGGACGGCAATAAGGACAGTAATTAGTGCAGGTCAATGGAGCAGTGATGTATGGAAGTTTGACCATGTCAAATGAGGAAGCTTGGCATCAACATATTTTTCAGTGACAGTGTTGAATTCAAAACTTTTGAATTTGAATGGGGTTGATAATCCACACCACTGCAATGGGGGACTGTTGATTACAAGTGCCAGCTCCTTCATTCGCAAAATCACAATCAAGTACAATGTTTTCCATTCGATACATTAATATTAACATGGAATAGCAATTTACAGAATTTCATTTTACATAATTTTATTCATGGATTGATACAAAATGTACTTGAGAGGGAGAGGAGACGGCCTGTTGTGAGGTTTTTCTCACTTGATTGCAAGATCGCAACCAAGAGAAAAGTCCAACCCATGGTGCAGTTCTGAGATTTCGTGTCTCCAATTCACTCAAGTTTTGACGTTTATTTTCTGAAAAATAGAAGTGATATTATGGTTATAGCAGCAGGTGGTTGATATGGCGCAAGCGACGGGGTTGGTGGCGGGTGGGGTTGACCCCGTGCCCTGAGGGGGTTGGTTCTCGGACTATACCTTGCCTGGTATCGGCAGGTGGTAGCCGGCCACGCGTGCTGGGAGGCACTGATAACTACTGACCACCGTAGATGACCGTGACGGACTGTAATGAACTGACAGGGCAATGTGAAGTGTGGCGAGTATCGCACCTAAACCAGATTGATACGTAGTATGTGCTGATATACAACCAGTTACTTGTTAATGTTCAATTTACGTGAATGTTAATGCGGTTTGACATATTGTTCGAAATAATATGTGTGCGTAGATGGGGATAATTACCAAAAGAAAAAGAAAAGAAAATTATAGAGGAGAAAAACAAGCGTGGGGTGAAGAGTACACAAATCATTCAAAACTGTGAGTGTGAACCAAAAGGATGACAACAGTACATTTCATTACAATAGCAGAGATACTTCTATTACAGCGCTTACATTGAAGTGAGACAATTTTCCCGTATCGTTTCCTTGTTGAAATACTCGGCAAAATTTTCCACAAGACAATAGAGAGAAAGTTAAGTTTACAAAGTTCTTCTACCTTTGAAAAAGCTTTCAAATCTCTTTCAAAGGATGCCATTCCTGAATCTCCTTTCATTTTGATGAGATCTCAAAAAAAGAGGTACTTTATTTTGAAAAAAAAAACCCCAGAAAAATAGGAGAGTAAAACCTAGTTGACACGCAATGAAATTTAGCCCCATAGTTACACCGATATCCTGCCTGAAATTATATGTTGCCTTAGAATTGAATTTTGAGCAGAATTTCAAGCTAAATACTGGATGTTTCAGACTCATTCTGCCTGCCCATCAAAGTCACTGTCACCATTGACACAATCGAGTTTTTCCATAATGTTTTCATTGAATTGGATGAATTCATTGAATTGGATTATAGTGATATGTCTATGAAATAAGCAGGTCTCCATAAAATAGAATGCAAGGTTTTCTCCATAAATAGACTGAAATTATGACATATGTTTACAAATGACAGGCTGTATTTAATAATGTGCCAAAAATAGAAAATATAGAAAGTAAGCAATAACACAGACTAAATGATATCTTCTTTACATAGTGACAGTCACTAAATGTAGGTGACCTTCTTTCAGTGACACCACCAAATTTTAAATTCATTGAATTCATCGAATTGAATGACAATTACGGGAAAACTAGAATGTTAGAACTTAACGGGCTGAATTGCGGAACATTCGCAATTATTATGAGACAGACGTTAACACCCTGAAGGAGGTTCAAGTGATTCTGACATGTGCAAAGAATTCTGATTTGAGGCCTCAATGGTCACCTATGAGAAAAGATATCTTGAATGATGTAGAAGAACTCGGGACAGTTGTCTGCAAAATAATATTGCAGAAAAATACTTGATTATGGATAGATCCGAATGACGTCTTAGTTTTTACAGTTT
>JBCAUG010377148.1:0-16595 GCA_038406175.1 Haplosyllis leylae
CTAAATCCACTATACTACTAAAAACAGCAGCAGGTGCAGCCATGCAGTGTCTTCACTTGATTGATTGGTCAATTTGTGACCCTCGTGAATTACCATCGTCAGTGTCAGAATTGGGATTACGTAACTGTAATGGTGTAAACGGACATTTATCATCACTTACTGTTGACAGTTTTCCACGATTGACAACTCTGATCCTGAGATACTGTAAGCTGAACTCAAATGATCTTGTCAGTTTGGCACAAGCTAAAGTAAAGGGCTATTTACCCCTTTTGATACATCTGGATATATCGTTTAATAAATTATCTTTATCAGAGTTTAAATGCCTCTTTGATGGACCCTGCTACTGGAGTGAACTCTTAACTCTAAGAATTAGAGAGGTATATGACAGAGAGGACATAAAGGTCATAGATTACATGAATGAGATTGTTGGTCTCGGTTATTTGTCTTCCCTGACAGAACTTGGAGTCAATTGTTTTAAGAACAGAGACGTCCGCTGGAATAGCCTTGAAAAACTCATTCTTAGAGAATGTGAAGACGATGCTCTCAGTAACATTACTGATGCTGTTCATTCAGGATTTCTACCAAAACTTAGGACATTATGTATTTGGTATTTTGAGGGATTTGATGCTGATATTGTCCGAACTTTGTCCCAAACTGGTGTATCTTGTCACAAAACTTACGACTTTCAGGATAGTTTTCTTCATAGTGACAAATGTCTTTGCGGAAATTGTATTGACAACTGATTTTGTCTAATTCCAGAATCTTACAAAAACTAGATTTTATTTCTGGTATTGTTATGGCTCAGGAAAATTAAACTGTAATCTAAATGGAAAACTCATGATATTTAAATTTGAAGACCGTGCGTGACCATAGAAGCATTGCTGATGCTGTTCACTCAGATTATCTAGCAATACTGAGGACATTAAGCATTCGGGGTTTTACACGATAAGATCAAATTTACATGTTTTAAAAAATTTTTGGCAAAGAATAAAGTTGCCTCTGGTAAGAGTTGAACCTACAACACTGATCATTACTGATTTATGAGTCTGGTGCCTTGCCTGCTGTGCTAAGTCCCTATTTGGTTAAATGATCTAAGTCCAAAATGTCAAATAGTGCATAAAACTAACTTTCGAAGTAGTACATGTCTAGTTGGTATACGTGTGTCAGCATTAGCCTTCTAACCCAGTAACAGTGTTCTGGGTTCAACTCCCACTAGATGCAATTTTATGTATTAGTTAAATGACGATACTGAGTGGATCATTAGTTTGAAAGCATTCGAGACCGAAGGTCGAGAATGCTTTGAAACTAATAGTCCACAATAGTAGAGTCTGTTTAACTAATTTAAAGCACGCCGAGAATGGGTTTATCTAAGGTAATCACACCTTTTTATGAATAGAACTTTGCCTTAAAGTGCTTTAATTTTTTTGTCAAACCTTTTTATAACACCTCAATGTAAAATCGGGCCTAAAATGTAAATTTTATCTTGTCGTAAAAAACTCGATTCAAAACACTGAGCGATACGGAAGATGATAATTTTCTTCATCGGGACAAATGTCTTTCTGAAATATGATTAATAATTGAGTTGAGTTGATATGGAATAGTTAACGTTTTGGCAAAAGGCCTCTTAAATAAACTTATTGTAATGACGTCATGTATTACCCTTGCATCTGGTTTGCTCTACAGAAATGGTAACTATTTTACCAATTCAAACATTTAACATTTCATATTATTTATTTTACGAGACAATATAGCAGAGTCTGACAAAAATCTCATTCAATCTGTCAACAAAGCTAAGGTCAGTGGTTCTATTCGTGGTATTTTTACATCTGTGAAATCTAGATGAAACGTCTGTGAATTGCCTGGGTCGCCTCTTAAAGTGATTATGTCCAATGTATTTGTATTCTCAATGAAATATTTTATAAAATTGTTTGTCGACATGATGTCTAATTAATTGAATTCAAAATTTGTACAGAAAGATGAATAATAACAGATAGGATTTCAAGTAGAAATGTTGAAAGGCCAAGGTTACATTGATATTCGTATCTAGGGAAAACGGCGAAATATGGTGCCTCTTGACTTGTAAGTGTTTGCGTAAAATTGTGTAAAAGTGCATCAGTAAAATGTTGCTGCCACAGAAGTAGTAGGCGTGACAAAGTAGTTTCTAAGATGTGATAAATGAATAGAGGAATTGAACACGAACGTTTATTTTCTAAAAAGATCTATATTAATGCATTGATCCGTGATAAAGTTACATGTTCCAGCATGCATTTCTTAAATATAAGTCTCGTCACTGTACAACATTGTAAATGCACTAGATCTATGTCTTGAGTAAATTGTAATTATCAAGTAGAGTAATAAAAACCCAATGTATTATACCTGTTCTGACTTCGTATTAAACGTGTTTTACGAAATAGACATTTGATGGAATTTCTGTATATTTGCAAAGTTGTCAACAATTTTTTTTCTCCAAAATTAGATTTGTCAAGGCTACACTGAATCAATTATCATGTCACTGGTAGTATTTCAAATTTAAGTTGTGACTCCAAAATACTGGTAATACTAAGTTTTTGTATCCCGAAAAAAACTCTAGTGTCATTACAAACTGAAGTTTTAACCCTTACAAAAAGTCCTCTAACGCAGTCACACATCACGCAGTGGTGGATGTAAGGGGCTGAGGGACGCACATCCCTCGGTGTGAGCACATTACGTGAAAACTTCATTGTTCTTTCATTGAAGTTTTCGCAATTTTTTTTCGAAAGGCACTTAAATTTAAAGTTGTAAATAACCAGGTTGAAGCAAATTTAAATTCACATTATTTTACGTTTTGATGCCCGTGTCCCTCGGGGCCTTCGCAGAACCAGTATTCACCCGACGGTTCGGAGATGCGCCAACCCCAGTCGCGGGTTTGGATATTTTGGCCAATTTCCCTCGAAAAGTGCAAGAAAACAGTTCCGTAAGAAGCTGGCTTCTGCAAAGCACTGTGTTCTTTCGGCTTTAAATAGCGTTTTCAAGAAAACTATGTGTGACTCTGTCATTACAGCAATAAAATGGTTATTGAAACTAAAATCAAGTGACTTGTGGTTCTTAAAAAGGCATCACCTCTCACACATGCTTCCAGACCCTCGTGTTGACAATTATACAAATTTTAAATTCAATTAGTGGTTCTACCCACCCAAACTCTTCATTCCCAACTGGAGATTTAGATTTTTAATTTATGCCCAGAACACCTTAAATTAATACTCATTGAAAATGTGGCCAGTACTTTGATTTGAATCCAACTTCTTTTAAGTGTAACCAGAGTACACGTAAGACCAGTACACCTGTAACAGGTCTGAAACAGTGTTATCAGATAAGGTCAACACATCTGTAACTTGTGTTACCTGAAACGCATTGTTTACAATGCATACTTATCTGGTGTCTTATGACCACTTGAACTTTGATACCAACTGGATATATTTCCGACCGTTAGCGACGGCACGCCGCCATATTTGTGAAAAGTTTGCAACCAGCTATAAACCCAGAATTAAATTTGGATGAATTTCACTTACAGAATTTGGAATTAAACAAAAACCATGGCAACAAACGACGTAAACAGAGGGAATTTAACCGGCCTTCAGTATGTACGCTTGAGTGAGGTTATATCCTGTACTAACATGAAGTCTATTGCCCTTGCATACTTGGATATCAACATGCAAAGACTGAGGCAACTCAAAGAAGCAAATAAAGACGACCCTCAAGGATTTGTAATGGATGTCATTGACCATTGGGCTAGTAGAAACCCCGACAATCAGGTTCAGGTAAGGACGGTAACCTGCGTTACAAAATTAAATAATCAAATTGATTTCATCGTAAATTCTGGTTATATCATTAAAACAGAATTATTCTGTGTCCATTTTGATTGAGGAAAATGTGACTCAGCAATGCAGGTCTAACATAAAATGTTGTCATTTCATTAGGAAAGAGTCAATTAATCAGGTTTCACAGTAGAATGCAAATAGTATTCAATGGGTTAGAGGACTTCAAAAGATTTATAATCTTAGTTCATCTTGAAGACATAGATTGTATTTTCATAAAGTTTATTTAATTTCAAGAATCTGACGCGTCTCCTGTACTCAGCCGCCGGGGCTGGATACGTGAATCCACACGACATAAAACAGATACTCGGAGTCTCATCCACATCACAAACTGAAAACAATGTGCCAGAGGGTAGGTCATTCAGGATAAAGCAATCATACTTGCCTGCTCCTATAAAAATTGATAGTTAATTTCTTATTTTGGAAAATAAGGACAACACCTTCTGAGAAGCCATCGGCGTAGTAATTCTTTCAATTGTGTGTTACGAATTTTTATTAACCATTAGATTATTACTGAAATGTAGTAAATAATTAGCCACTTCATATTTTATTCAATTAGAATTCACGTATATACAAATAATCTGTGATTTAATTTATTTGACAAAAAAGTACCAAATTAGTTTTTTTCATATTACATCTTTATTTGACAACTTCTTTGGCATGAAAATAAAATGAATGTAGATCTATATATTTTCAGTTCACCTTCGAAAAAGGTAAACACTTCCTAGTCTAGTTTCTGTTCAGCAATTTATTATGATTACAGTTACTTTGGATGAACTTCAGGCGATGGCAGATAATATGCGTCCATACGTAGCAGAGGCCATGAAGATAGAAGTGGCGCCTTGGATCAAAGACTACGTGGTAGACATGGATGATCTGTACACAAAACTGGCACTAGAAAAAATACACAACAAACCAGCAGGGCAAGATGCACAAACATTAAAACATTACAAAGAACTTTTTAAACCTTCTGTATGTGTTAAAAGTGGGTGTGGTTCCAATTTATCTAATTATGATTCTTCACCGTCCAAGAGGGCAAGAACTGATTGTCTTTGTTCTAGTTCGGATGTACCTCTAGATTTGTCTTTATGTAAAGGTGAGAAAATATTAATGAAAGGTGATCCAGGCATGGGCAAGACAACGCAATGTAAGAAAATCAGCTGGGATTGGGCTAAGAGATTATTTACATACTTTCACATGGTTTTCTTTGTTTTTCTCAAATTGGTCAAACCTGGTGACGTCATTGAAGAAGTCATCATAGAACAAAACCCTTACATTGAAGGACTAGAGATTACAGAGCAAAAACTTCGAAATGTTCTTCAATCATTGGGTAGCAGATGTTTATTAATTCTGGATGGTCTAGATGAGCATCCTTTTGGTACCAATAAGGATGTTCTTTCGATCATAAGGGGTAAGAAGTATCTAAAATGCAACATCATTGTAACATCTCGTCCCCATATTTCCAGAGAAATTGAGGGATATTTTCCAACAGTTGTCAGGGTAGAAGGTTTCACCCGAAACAAAGCTAAAGAGTTCGCTTCAAAGATTCTGAATGATGATACAGTTATAGAGGGAATTTTGAATTATAGTCCCCAAAATATTAAGAAGAAGGCCAGTTCTAGTGAGGACCCCATTCACAAGTGTCCCATTTTGCTGTCGTTCCTCTGTTTGCTTGCTAGGGAAGATGATATTGATTTGACGAACAACAAAATGCACACAGGAGAGATCTATGCCAGAATGGTGCGTTGTCTGTACAAGAAGTATGCTATTCGGAAAGGGTTGTCTTTTGATGCTGCTGAATTTCAAGCAACTGTGCCTAAAATTGGAAGGCTGGCTTTGAAAACCTTATTGTCAGGGAATCCTTTACTGAGGCGAGCTGATGTGATCAAAGAAGTAGGTCCTGACGCTTTTGATTATGGGTTGTTGATTGGTCATGAAGACGCTCACAGATTGTTACGTTTCCTCACCGAAGTATTCAAGAGTTTTTAGGAGCTCTCTACTTCATCTGCATGTTAGACAAAGGGAAAACAATTCTGTCTTTACTCGGTGGCAACTGCAACAAGCCAATCTTTCTGATGAATCCCCTTTTCCTGCAGTTCTGCCTTTGGTTTTTGAACGATGATGAGAAATATTTCAGTTTTAAAAACAGAGAAAGGGTATATCAGTGCCTGGTAGAATTTAGTCTGGAAGTTATAAACTGTCCAATGCTTGACATGACAGCTTATCCAGTCCTGAATATTTCATCAGCTGACATTGCACGAGACAAGTTGCGCATCAGGTTCCTGACCGACATATTTGCTAAATGCAACAAAACAAGCAAATTAATTCTACCTGTCGAAGACGATGAAGGTGCTAGTGGCTCATTGGACTCCATTTTAGGATTATTTATTCCTATTTTGAAAGCAATAACATGTATCGTACGAAATATATATGAATATACCCAAACATTTAATGTTACCTATTTCAATTCCGCTGAAATAACCATATATACTGACAACTGTACTTGCGGTCATTTAGACACAATCATGAATCATTACACAAAGCTACTGAATAACCCAACAGTACATTTACATTTAGGAAGAAATGAACCTTCAATATTGAAACTTTTCTGTCCCAACGTAAAAAGTGTCCGGATGGATGATTTCAGTGGATTTGCGAATCTGATTGAAATCGTTCCTCACCTCACACACTTGTGCATAAATGAATCAGAGTTTGGGCCATTTGAGCGTAACTTAAACGAAATGATAGATACAGAAAACGTGTTGAGCCACTTGAGCCTTATTGGGATGAATTTCAAGGAAAAGTTACCAGTTCTATTTAAATCTGAATGGCCTCATCTAAAGTATCTTGACTTAAGATACACATTTGTTTCAGAGGCAGATGTAGAATTTCTGTGTAAGGCTTGTAATGCTCCTAAGAAGACATTGCCCAATCTTACGTCACTTGCGTTACATATTCCACATGATATGTCAACCGACTCTTTCTGTGAAAAAATGTTTGCACTTCCATGGCCAAATCTCAAGAATTTGCATTTGGGTGATGTGCCTGAGTCATTCACTGGTTTCGCTAAGGCAGTGGAGGAAAATAAACAAAGTTTAACCTACTTCGGGATTGAGCTACTTACTAGAAAGCAACCAATGACATCAATAAATTCTCTAAGCTTAGAGAAGCTTGTCAATTTACAGTGTCTTTGCCTGGATGGGTTTTATATTGATGATGCTCTTGAAACACCATCGTCATTGTCGGAAATACGAATGTGTAACTACTGGGGTTTGAACCGAAATTTAACATCACTTATTTCTTCCGCCCTTCCACAACTGACATCTTTGATTCTGATTGAACGTGAGTTGAACTCAAATGACCTCAGTGGATTAGCACAGGCTAAAGTAAATGGTTATTTACCACTACTCAGACATCTCTGCATAGACGGAGTTGAGCTCAAGATCAGTGACTTCACATGTCTCTTTGACGGACCATGTCTCTGGAGTGAACTCTTAACTCTTGACATCAGAGAGATGTTCAGTGAGAGTAAGTACAACAAGGTTATAAATTACTTGAATGAGATAGTCGGTCATGGTTACCTACATTCCCTGACAAAGCTCGGAATCAATCGCTTTGAGAACAGGAATGTCTATTGGAAAAGCCTTGAAAAACTCATTCTTAGAGATTGTGAAGACGATGCTCTTAGTAACATCGCTGATGCTGTTCAATCGGAATATCTGCCCGCACTCAAGACATTATGTATTGAGGATTTTGAGGGGTACGATGCTGATATTGTCCAAAAATTGTCCCAACTTGGTGTTTCTTGCCACAAAACGTACTTCTTTCAGGATATTTTTTTTCGTCGTGGCAATTGTCTTTGTGACTAATTGAGAGCTATGTAATTCCAATTTAACAGAATCTGACGGGGATTTCATTTATTTTGGAGATAATTCTTAGCAAATTATATTTGAGTATTGAAGACACTGAACATGAAAGATCTTCTCAAGAAAAGGCCCACATAAAAAAAAACAGCGTGAAGACTTTGTTTTACTTTTACGGGCAACAAGAAGAGAAATGATATTTCAATGAAAATTATGCCTCAAGCCTGGGTCACTTAACTTTCAATATTCTTTACATGCCTGTAATGTAGCTAAACTGTCTATATGTAACTTAGAAACTAAAGAACGATTGTATAAAAACAAAACCCCAAATGATTTGTTTGTGGTTTGACAAGAGAAACCAACTAAAAAAGATTACGTTTAAATTGTAATGTGTTTGTAAAACCATAATGCATGTCCATATAATCATGATAATCATCATCATAATCCTTGATATCATTATTCGTTTTACATATTTGCAGCCACGTTTGCACACGATTGTACATATCAGTGGGAAAAAAATTTCGTTTCCGTGCCCAAAAAGCACTCACGCCAAAATGTACAGTTTTATTAAGACGTAGATATATATATGTTCATCGTAAGAGTAAAATACCCGTACCTGCTATCTATTTATAACTTTGATCAACCAACAAGTAACCTGTTGCTTGTTGACCATATATATTACTGAAGAAAACGCTACCAACATTACACACAATAAATTATTTTACTTGTAACTTTTTGTTAATTTTTATTTTCGGTATGATTTTCATAAATGTTCTGATCATAAGACTCATTCTACCTGACTTTATATTTTTGTGATGTAAAATCAACTTAAGAGCCAGGTCTTTGTTTCATCCTCTAAAGTGCAGGGTACGACACGTGCCTAAGTACGCACAGAGAGGGCCCCACCCATACCCTATGCTTGGAATATACCGACCAATAGGAGGCCGTTAGGTACCCGTATATATAGAGCACACTGCCAATAGGGCCAGAGTAGAATAAACACGCTTACGCTTACACAACCACTTCTTTACTCTCGTAAAGAGGTACGCACAACACGCACCTTACAAAAGTCTCATTCAGACCAAGCGACAGCGTGAGCGTGAGCGAGAATCACTAGCAATGGATTCAATTGAATCATACCAATACTATTTGGACCAAGCAATAGCGAGAGCAATATCGCTTGAGAATGGGTCCATAACCCATTTGATTTTTTGCCACTAGCGAGACCATAGCCATACTGCTCACGCTCTCGATCGGTGTGAATAGACCCTAATGTCGTTTTACCGAAACAAAATTTACCGAACCAAACATAATTTAATGTTCCCATTCCACAAGACATTGTGAATGAAGTAATCGTTCAGAGGAGGGTGGAATTTACTGACCTCAAATGTTTTCTTTTCAAAATCACATTTTTGGGAGATCTCCATATTTCTAACATAATTTCACCACAAAGCAACCCCCCCTCCCTAAATTATATGAGCAAGTGGAAGGTAAAATCTGGAACAATTGCTTCATATCAGATAAGACAATCACGCGTGTAGTTCGTGTCCTCCTCGTGGAGAATCTAAAATCAGAAAAATGGGCATCGTAATTATCTTGAACTTTGATTGTAACTGGATTTATCTGGCTATTTGTGAAAAGCCATTACATTTATGTAAAAATTTGTTGAAACAGGCATAACAACAGGCAATTTCAAAAATAGATTTCGAGAATACTGGTGCATTACTTCTTTTATTTATTCAGAAAAGAAGTTTCTATAAAAGTGGCTTTGCTGTGATTTCATTGTGGTTACCGGGAATCCAAATTATTATTAAATTCTCACCGAATGGTAAAAATTCAAGAAATTAACGTTTTCTCCAAAGAAATTGACCACTGCCTGAAATCTTTACAACATGTACTGGTAAGAATATAGTCTGTAACAAGTACACCCAAAAAATAGTTTCGGTAGTGCATCCACAGTGTGTTGGAGATTTCCTGTTGTTGACCGTTTTCTTCAAAACTTTTGACAAAAAGTTACTTTTGACCAAATTAAATTTTCTTTGAATAATTTTCTAAAAACATTCCAATTGATTTCACCCAATTTTCCGTGTTTGGCACTGAAAAAAAAACACATTTTAAAGACCGGGTATTTCTTCTTTCATTTTGTGATATTTTACTCAAAAAATTCTATTTTAACCAATGATAAACTAATATCTCTTTTTCATGGATGAATAAAACATTGGGAACATCATGAACTGTATTGACTCAAGTATTAACTCTGTGAGAACGGCACGTTTTTTTAACATTATTTTTTTTTTTGGCAATCGTCATATCCTCGCACGTCTCAAACCTAACTTCAACATAAATCCTCCCTAAATTTAAATGAGCAAGTTCTATTACAAAAAAACTATTCGTATCAAATCAGGTCAGCACACCTGTACTTTATATCATTCTTTGGTCGTATGACTAGAGATGTAAACATCATAAATATCTTGAACTTTGAATCCAACTGGAAATTTCCGACCATTAGTGACGACAAGATGCCATATTTGGTCCCAAGATAAGTAACCAACATTGTACCTGTTGTTTAATTTGGTTCATTTCCTTCACGATATTTGGAATTAAACGAAATCACAATGGCGAGTAATTACGAAAACCAAGGGAATCTAACAAACTACCAGTATGTGCGGCTGGGACAGGCTATTGATTCTACCAGTATGGAGTCCATAGCCCTTGGCTATCTTAACATTGACGAAGTGAATATAAGACATCTAAAGGCAGCACGAAGAGACGACCCACAAGGATTTGTAAGGGACGTGATAAAATTCTGGGCGTGTCGCAATCCGCATAATCAAGCGCAGGTTAGAGTTTTATATTCAGTCTTGAGAATTACTTTTAGATGATTCACAAACACAGTTCACTAACTGGGTACATTTGATTTTTCTCCGTGGATCTTATTAATTAAAATGTATTAAATCACTTTAAGGGTAGTTGTCTATTCAGTCTTTTTCAGTTAATAATCAATTTAAGTTCGGGTATTATCCAATACATAAAAGTAACAAAAGGAAACTGAAGTCTCCTGTAATCCATATTAGAATACAAAACAATTTAGACACGCGAATGACAATATTATTTATCTACCAAACGAAAACTTGCGTACCACATAATTCCATGATTGTCCCAGGCCCCCGACATAAAGTAATAAATGTGAAGCTACCAGAACACTACTGGTAATGAGCAAAATGAAGGAGGGCATTCAGACGTCCCATGCCAACCACTGACTGATTTATCTCATTCCATGTTTTTGCAATGATTTTCCTAGACCCTGGCCGGTCTCCTGTTTACAGCCGCAAAGGAGGGTGGATATTTAGATTAGCACCAAATCGAAGAAATTCTGGGGGTTTCTTTATCATCAACGAACACTAATTCGCAGAAAAAACAAAACACCGTGTGGATGGAATTTCAGTACAAACGTATGTCTTGAATCTAAATATTGATTGACACGAGGAAAATGGTGTAAACAAATTCCTAAAAAGTCCCTGAGAAAACAAGATTTCAAATGGCATTTGATAGGACCCTCCAATGAATGAATTTTAGTTTTTATATTTTGTATCTTTCTTTGTGCAGTAACTTTGGACGAGTTGATCAGCATCGCTGAGCAAATACGTCCTCATATGGAAAGACTGATGAAGATAGAAGTGGCGCCCTGGATCAGAGACTATGTGGTCGATATGGAAGATCTGTATACAGAAGTAGTTCTGGAAAAACTAGACAACAAACCAACAGGACTAAAGATAGGTGTCCTGAATCATTACAGGGACCTCTTTGTGAAAGATACCAACAAACCTTGCCATCATTTTAATAGTTTTAGAATTGTTCTTAAAGGTGACCCGGGCATGGGCAAGACAACATTATCTAAAAAGATCACCTGGGATTGGGCAAGAAGGGCATTCACAGAGTATCATATTGTTTTCTTTGTTTTCCTTAAGTTTGTGAAACCTCAAGATGTCCTTGGAAACATCATCATAAAACAAAACCCGTTCATGACTGGGTTAAATATAAGCAAAGAAAGAGTTGAAATGATTCTTAGCAGATTTGGCAATAGATGCCTTCTGATTCTAGATGGCCTCGATGAACATGCTCTTGGATCAAATGAAGATGTTTTGAGGATAATTAGGGGTGAAAAATGCTTAGACTGCAATATCATTGTTACTTCACGTCCCCATAGCACAAGATTAATTGAAAGACACTTCCAAATTGTTGCTAGAGTTGAAGGTTTTACTGAAACCAAAGCTGAGAATTTTACTTCAAAAATATTAACAGATAAGGAGAAAATTACAGCCGTTCTGAATTTTAAGCCTGCAGATTTTAGACAAGATGTACCGATTTACAAGTGCCCTATTCTATTGTCGTTCTTGTGTTTGTTGGTCAGAGAAGATGACATTGATCTCGCAAATACAACAATACATGTTGGAGAAATTTACACAAGGATGGTACAATGCCTTTTCAAGAAATATCTAATACGGAAAGAACTTGATTTTCAAGCTGATCAATTTGAAACAGCTGTAGCTTCAATTGGAAAAATGGCTCTGAAAACCCTGTTGTCTAGGAATCCCCTTTTACAAAGAAGTGATGTGATTCAAGAGGTCGGTCCTGATGTCTTTGACTATGGGCTGTTGATTGGTCATGAAGAGGCTCACATTTTGCTGCGAGATGTGACTGCAGATATTTTAGTTACATTTCCACACCGAAGTCTCCAAGAGTTTTTAGGGTCTTTCTCGTTCATATGGAGACTAGATAAAGGGGAAGAAATACAGTCTTTACTTGGTGACTCTTGTTACGATGATGAAAGTGACAAACCGATATTTCTGATGAATCCCCTTTTCTTGCGATTCTGTCTTTGGTTTTTGAGCGATGATCAGAAATATTTCAGTTTTAACAATAGAGAAACGGTTTACCGGTGTCTGGTAGAATACAGTGTGGACTTGATTAACTGCCCAGTGCTTGACATGGCTGCTTTTCCAGTCCTAGATGTCTCATCGGCTGACATTGCACGAGACAAGTTACGCATTAGATTCCTGAGTGATATTTTTACTAAATGCAACAAAACAAGCATGTTAATTCTACCATACAAAGACTATGAAGGTGACAGTGACGCATTAGGCTCTATTTTGGGATTGCTTAATCCTATCTTGAAGGCAATAACACGTGTTGAATATGGCGAAGCATGGTTTAATGCTGAATATTGCACGACTACTGAGATGACAATAGATGCATACAACTGTACTTGGGATAATTTAGACAAAATTCTGAATCATTACACAAAGCTACTGAATAAAGCAACAGTACATTTACATTTAGAAATAAATGGACCGTCAACAACGAAACTTTTCTGTCCCAACGTAAAAAGTGTCTGGATGGATGATGCCAGAGGATTTGCGAATCTGAGTGAAATCGTTCCTCTACTCACACACTTGTGCATAGAGGAACCAGATGGTTACCCATTTAAGTACAACTTAAGCGAAATGTTAAATACAGAAAACGTGTTGAGCCACTTGAGCCTTATTGGGGTGAATTTGGGGGAAATGTTACCAGTTCGATTTAAATCTGAATGGCCTCACCTAACGTATCTTGACTTAAGGTACACATATCTTTTAGAGACAGATGTAGAATTTCTGTGTCAGGCTTGTAATGGTCCCAAGAAGACATTACCAAATCTGACCTCACTTGCGTTAGATATTCCAGATGATATATCAACCGACACCTTCTGTCAAAAGTTATTTGCACTTCCATGGCCAAATCTCAAGAATTTGTGTTTAGGTGGTGCGCCCCAGTCATTCACTGGTTTCGCTAATGTAGTGAAGGAAAATAAACTACCAAATCTAACCTACTTCGGGATTGAATCACCTTCTGGAAACTACTCGGCGGCACCAATTAATTCCCTAAGCTTAGAGAATCTTGCCAATTTACAGTTTCTTTACCTGTATAGATTTCATAGTTGTGATAATCTTGAAATAGCATCGTCATTGGCGGAATTACGTTTATATGACTGCGAGGGTTTGAAAGGAAAGTTAACATCACTTACTTCTTGCAGCCTACCACGGTTGAAATCTTTGATTCTGATTGGATGTGAGTTGAACTCAAATGACCTAAGTGGATTAGCACAGGCTAAGGTAAAGGGTTATTTACCACTACTCAGACATCTCCACATACGAGTACGTAATACGACCCACCGCTTGACCAAGTTCGCTGACTTCAAATGTCTCTTTGATGGACCATGCCTCTGGAGTGATCTCTTAACTCTTGACATTCGATGGATGTTCACTGACAGTGAGAATGACAAGGTTATAGATTACTTGAATGAGATAGTTAGTCGTGGTTATTTGTCTTCTCTTCAGAAACTTAGAATCAGCTGCTTTGAGAACAGGAATGTCCTTTGGAAAAACCTTGAAAAACTCAAGCTATTCAAATGTGAAGACAACGCACTACAAAACATTACTGATGCTGTTCGTTCCGGGTTTCTACCTTCCCTCAAGACATTATGTATTCAGGATTTTGAGGGATACGATGCTGATATTGTCCGAACATTGTCCGAACTTGGTGTTTCTTGCCACAAAACGTACTTCTTTCAGTATGAATTTGTTGAAGTTAAGAAATGTCTTTGTGAAATATAAGTGAGAGCTGAATTTTTCCAATTCTCAAATCTGACAGAGATTATATTTACACTGATATTAAACGTGATATTTCTGGCATTTTTGTAGTTCCCGAAAACCAACGGAACTCTTGTCTAATGCCTGGGTCACCTACAAATTTTTGGTAATTAAAAATAAGTATTTGTACTGTCACTTTAGTCTCTCATAACATTGTTTGGTCTACAAAGTGATTATACTTGAGCATCAAAGGAATTGAGTGTAAATTTTCTACCGGAAGAGGAACAGGAACAAAAAAGCCATACTGGTAGACATCCAGAAGACAAAAATTGCATTGATATTTGCGTGTGAATGTAAAGTAGCAGAATATGATCATGATATGATTTGTTCAATCCATCACTGAATGTTTGCTTTTCCTTGTGTAAATGATAAC
Source organism: Haplosyllis leylae (assembly GCA_038406175.1). NCBI lineage: Eukaryota > Metazoa > Annelida > Polychaeta > Phyllodocida > Syllidae > Haplosyllis > Haplosyllis leylae. The sequence goes on from JBCAUG010377148.1 coordinate 14,780, forward strand.
AGGTTGTTGCTCGTGACAAATTAGTTTTGGGGAGATATGACGGAGAACAATAAAAAAAAAGACTTGTATTTTATTTTAATCATTTATGAGTGTCTCGCTCAGCCATGAAATCATGTTCGTCATTGCTTTTCCTTTGTGAAAATGTACATATCAAGTAAAGCAATAAAAACCTTTTGTATTTATGGTCATGACTTGGTGTTAAAACTTGTTCCAAAATGTCCCCGCACACATCAAGGTCGCACACCGGAAACAGAAAATAATAAAATAATACCAAGACGTCACGTAGTATTTCAAATTAAATTTTTTTATTGAAATTTGATAGTTTACAACTGTAATTTTACAAAGTTTGTTTCCAGACATTTTTAAAGAGCTACCATTATGTTAGTTTACTCAACAGTTTCACATGCTGTGTTAAAAAACCAATACTGTTTTAAAAAAGGCCTGAAGTGCGACATCCGGGATTAAGGACATCGTAAATACCGGCTGTACTTTTGGTATACAGCGTATAATGAATGCAATGCAATGCAATCAGGGACCATAACATTCTGGGAATATGCTGAAAGGGAGCAATTGGCAGATAAGTAGACCTACTTTAAGCTGCAGCCATTGGTTGGGATTTGTTTACATAGAATGCTGCTGTGACATTATTTTACAACATCACAAGACATCGCGTCATTATTTGATTATCTTAATCCTATCCACATTATTTACCAAAGGCCACAAAAACTAGAAAATCTGGACTAGCTTCTGAACGTAATAACGAGAACAACGCTTTCAAACATCACACCTTCAAATACATGATGCATTAACGGACATGCTTTGCCATTTCTTTTCTTTAAAAGAAGTTGTTTCACAATTCTGCTATAGAACTATTTCTTGTAACAAGCCATGTCTTATTTAGAAGAATATCCTAACGTTTTTGGATGTATGACAAATTTCAAAATGTGGTTATTTTCCCAAAAACGGCAAAGTTTTTTTCCAGTTCTCCCTCTACTGTGTAGATCTAACATTTGTAAGTGAATTTTAATTTCGACTTTACAGAGAAACAATGCAATGAAAACAGAGTTCAAAATTTAAATTGCTTTTCAATAAATAGGTACAGAGTAAATTCGAAAATATTGAAGAACTATTAGGAAGGTCATCATATCTGTAACAACTATAAAATATTGCATATTTCTCTTGCACCTGCTGATTTGAATGTGATGTCGACATCCCAATAATAAGTCTAGGTGAGGATACTGAATTACCACAATTATCCTTTAGAGTACTTGTCCCTAAACTGAATGAACAAGAAAGTCCTCCTGCGTGAACGCAAGAGGTATACCGACCGCGGCGTAGCAAGAGCCTCCCCCCCCCTTTTCCCCCTGGCTGTGGGCCTAAATTCCACACCCTCTTTCTCCTGCCTGGCTGTGGGCCTGAATTATCCCCCCTCCCGTTTTCCGATTGGTTGTGGGCCTGAATTCAACCCCCCTCTTCCCCTATTCCATGGGTACCCTCCCCCTGGCTGGGGTACCCCCCCCCCATGGGGTACTCCCATTCCAGGACAGATCCCCTTGGACAGACCCCTGGCTACATGTATGACCTTGGGTACCCCTCTAAACAGATCCCCCTGGACAGACCCCCTGGCTACGTATATCATCTAGGGTACCCCCGCCTGGTGGACAGACAATCTGAAAATATTTCCTCCTCTCGTACTATCGTATGCGGTCGGTAATGAATGAACAGCACCGAATCATGCATCAGAGGAGGAAATTGGTCCATTAACCCAATGTTATTTTTGGAATTTGAATTTGCATACATTATTGTACTGTGTACG